>CABHPH010151090.1:0-43390 GCA_902168325.1 Peromyscus nudipes | reverse complement strand
CTACCTAGAGAGCAGGACCCCAGGAAAGACACAGGGATCACCCAATGACAGAGAAATGGATGAGATCTACATGGACAACCTGGACGTGAGTGGGGGTAATGAAGGGCAAGGGTCGAGGGAAAGAGAGCTTGGGGGAGCGGGAGATTCCAGCTGGATCAAGAACAGAGGGGAGAACAAGGAATAAGAGACCATGGTAAATGGAGACCACATGAGAATAGGAAGAAACAGGGTGCTAGAGAGGTCCACAGAAATCCACAAGGATACCTCCACAATAGACTACTGGCAATGGTCGAGAGACAGCCCGAAATGACCTACTCTGGTGATATGATGGCCAAACACCCTAATTGTCGTGCTAGAAACCTCTTCCAATGACTGAGGGAACCGGATGCAGAGATCCATGGCCAGGCCCCAGGTGGAGCTCCGGGAGTCCAATTGGCGAGAAAGAGGAGGGTTTGTATGAGCAAGAATTGTTGAGACCAAGGTTGGAAAAAGCACAGGGACAAATAGCCAACCGAATTTTTCTTAGAAGGTATAATTATTTTTCCACTTTGAAATTATTCCAAACAACCTGAGAATGATGGATTACAGGAAGGTGAGAACATTAACCCTTAATGGCATGTATCATTGACCTGCTGTACTATTCTAGACTCTTCTACCAAGTTATGGATTAAATAGATATCCCTTATATAAAGAGTGAAAAGAAAAAGTGCATATTGCTGTCAAACCCAGCTTTTATTCTTTTCACCTATAAAATATCTACTATTTCCTCTAGGATCTAGATTACATTCTACCTCCACTGGAGTCATCTTTTTACCATTTTATCGGAATAAATTGATAATATATATTTTATAAAATACTGATTGAACATTTAATCTCATATTTGTGTCACTTGTTGAATCTTCAATGGGACTTTGCAATCCTTAAGGAACATAATATGTGATGTAATTCATATTTCTTTATATTTATTAGAATGTTCAACCTCTATGCAAACTGTCATGTCTTCAATAAACAGAGCATTGGTAGTTAACAATTCCTGCACCTTTGTTTGTGCCAAATCATCGGCTGAGCACTTTGGAGTACTTAATGCTTGTGTTACAATTGCGGAAAGTACTGTCACATTCCACAGTGCTGTCCTTTAGCTGGGTTGGATGCTGGTTGAAGTTTGTCAAATAATAATTTTAGTAACCTGACAGATTTTCCTCTAAACATATCAGGTATTCCTAAGAGTTGTCAACCTATCTATTAGGGATAAGAGTTTAGGTTTAATAGGATCTACAATGTAGGACATAGCAGGAGGGCAGTGGACTTGGATAAAAGGCAAAATGAAGGAACTTTATGGCCAAATCACATTTTGCATGGGAAGTTAAACTCATCACAGGTATCCTTGAAGGTTCAGATCATGATTTAAAAACAAACAAACAAAAAAAAGTATGGAAACAAGTCTAAACCAGGTGCATCCATCTGGAGCTTGTTTAGTTATGACGATGTTATACCTTTTCAAAGAGAGCATAGAAATTTATAAAACTGCAGTGGAAGAAGTGGAGCCGTCATTTCTGTCACCATAGGAACACATTAAAATTTGTGGTCAATTAGAGGGTAGCAAATTCTCTTTGCGCTACGGTGTCCAGTCCAGTATCACCAGGAAGACCCATGGCCTCATTCTTGCATCTTTCCTCTAGACGTGTGCCGTGGTAGATTTAATTGTATCTGTCACTTCAGCAATCATATACATGTGTGTTTTCTAGAAGGTTGTGGGCTGTGTGATATGGTGCACAGCTGCCTCAGGCTAACGAGAGCATTTCCTCTGAGGTCACTAACTATTCTGCTAGTGTTTGCCTCGTGGCCATTGCCAGCTAGATGCCCCTAAATGCTTCATAATAAAGCCAAGAGGTGCAATGCTCAGCAAATGAACAGATGCTCAAAGCTGGAGAACCTCCACTCCCTGGGAAAAGCCTGAGGTCTCCTGGAAGACAGAGAGAGAGGAAACCGCAAGCAAAATGTATTATTCCCCACAGAAACCCTGCTTCTTCTTACCTGCTTTTGTTTTGTATTTGAACATTTTATTCTATGTAAGGAATATTTCAAATTACAAGAGGATGGAAAATCCAAGGGGGAAAACGTTGATAGTGATTTTCTGTTTGCTAAGGAAAACAGGAACCCTGTGCCCAAATCTCAAGGCGTTGGTACTTATTCCTATTGTTACATTTTAGGGATAGTAGAAATGTGTTAGTACATTGCTTTGTTATTGGTAGGGCCTTTCAATACAGCCCAAACTGACCCTGAACTCCCCATCAAGCTGCCTTTGCCTCCTTAGTGCTAGAGTTACAGATGTGTGCCCTCACCACAGCTGACCTATTATTTTCTTAATTTTACTTGTAATTTTCCAGTTATATTTTAATTAATTTCCCATTTATATAACACTACTTCTCAAGTCCTTGGTATTTTTCAAAGTTTTTTTTTTTATTTTATTGCATGAGTGTTTTACTTGCATGCATGTCGGTGTGCCACATGCATAGGTCAGAGGTGGGCACTGTTTCCCCCGGACGGGAGTTAAAGACAATTGTGAGTTACCATGCAGATGCTGGGAATCAAATCTGAGTCCTCCAGGAGAGCAGCCAGCATTTTCAAGTATCTTATATAGATCTATATATATATTCTTGTTATTACCCCCAATTATATTCAATATATAAAATATGTCACACATTGTTCTCAACATTGTGATGCTAGAAACAGAGCTAAAATGTCTGTGTGTAGTGATGTGGCAAATCCATGTAATTACAGCATGTAAGAAGAATATGAAGCCTAACTGAGCTACAGAGCAAGGCTCCATCTCAAAATGAGTGGTCAACTTGCAAGATGATTGACCATAGAATTCGACTTCAGGTCATTCTTGGGGTGAGCTTAGCATGTCAGCAGAAACTCGAGGTTCATCCCAGAAGCAGGACAATGAGCACTTACAGCTACTATACGTAATGTTTTAATAATCACATCTCATGTTAGAAAGATCACTGACTGGATGGGATAGTTGGGAAGGGTATTAAGTTGGGAATTCTAATAGAGATAAGCAATCATGCACAGGTAAATAGCACAAGGAATATCACAGAAAAACCTCTCATGTGCCAGATGTTACAGATGCTATATCCCTGCATGGTAAGAGATGGTTGTTACTGACTGAAGCATTGAAATGCAGATGTGCATACATGCATAGATGCATATGGGTTAGTCACAGATTATTGATCCAGAAGGTTAATGATATGTTCTTTAACAGCAGCTCTCTCTCTCTCTCTCTCTCTCCCTCTCTATCTCTCTATCTCTCTCTGCCCCTCCCTCCCTCTCTCTCCCCCCTCTCTCTTTCACACACACACACACACACACACACACACACACTCACACAGACACACGCACTCACACTCACACAGACACATACCCACACACATACAGAGAGAGGGTGGTGTCATTTAGATGGTTAGAAGTGTATTTTTTTAAACAGGCTTTTGATTATAGAAACTTACTTTATACTGTTTTTCTTAATAACACATTAAGAAAATTTCTAAGTGTGTAGTGCCTTAGGAATTGTTTAGTGTCTGGCCTTCATGTTCACACTTGTATGCTCAGCACCAAATATAATAGTCTGTATCTCACAGATGTTCAATTATTGGTTGAATAAAATAGAAAGTGAATGAATACTTTTTATTCATAGTCTCCACTTATGATATTTTGTCAGCTATTCTTGAAGTGTGACTGAACATACTGAAGAAAGATATTTCTTCTTTGGGAAGTTTGATGAAATGATCAGTTCTTTTTTTTCTTTAAAACGTCAAACTGGGTTTTATTGTATAAGACTTTTAATTCATCATTGAGCTCATGCAATCTCATTGTTATACACACAACTTGTGGTGCATAAACCCCACTAAGTACAGCAAAACCTTGATAATGATCTTCACTGGTTCCTTCTTAGTCCTCTCTCCCTACTCCTAGGAGGGAGCAGAAAAGTTATTAGCAGCAAGCAGTCTGATGGCTCCAGGAATGTGGTTCAGAACAGTAGATTGCTCAAAGTCTGACGACTGGTGCTGTCTAAACAGCATGGTGACATAAGACAGTGGGGTTTTCCCCCTTAAGGAATCTGCATTTTTAGATAAATGGTCATTAAGTGACACTTACTTATTAATGAATATCAGTGTCTCTGAAAATTTAAAGACATGTTTTTTAGTATTCTCGTGGCAGGAGATGAAATGCTGAGTTGTTTTCCTTACGTGCTGCCATGAGACTCTATCCCCCTTGTGCTCTGTGTGCATGCTTGAAATACCTAGTGTTTCAAGGGTCACATTTTATTGAACTAAAATCCACTTGGAGTCATATAAATGTTTACACACACTCTAGTTTTTGTTCTAGTTGCCCTTGCATTCTTGAGGGAAATCTCCACATTTTCATGTGAGGGATAGTACAAAGACTACATGATACCCCAAGGTTGAACCTAGGAAGTTCTATGCAAAGAACAGAAATGATACACCCCATAACTGCTTTTGTTCATTGTAAAAATACATTTGTAATACAAATTGCTAAATGGTCTCATTAACGAAAAACCCAGAGCCATATATTAGGTTGAAAGCTGAAAGATCAGAGGGATAAAACAAGCCACAGCCAACCTCACCTTGGAACTCCACAGTTCGTCCTGTTTCCACAAATCCTCAGACTGAAAGCCTCTGAGTCCTCATCCCTGAGGGTCTTAGTTGAACTGCTCCTTATTTTCCACTCAGCCATGTCACTTCCTAGGATTAAAGGTGTGTGTACTTCCCATGTAAAGAAATGAGACCTCAAGTGCTGGGATTAAAGGTGTGTATCACCACTGTCTGGCCTCTATATCTAATCCAGTGGCTGGCTCTGTCCTCTGATCCTTAGGTAAGTTTATTAGGGTACACAATATATTTGGGTACACAATATATCACCACATACACTCAATGCTTTGTTTAAGCTTCTTGGGAATTAAAATATTCTTATTATTTTTATTTATGAAAAATTTCTCTATATAAATAGAAGAAAATGATACCAATGCTATTATTTTATGAAGAGAAAATGAGACTAAATTCATGAATTCACATAAGGACTCAACACAGAATCTGGGCTGTGGTGGGTGCTTAAAATATGGTAGTTTAATTTCCATTTAAAGATATTGTATTTGTACTATGCATATGATGGGAAAGGATAATAAAATTAAGGACCTTACATAATTTTTCTGGGAGTAATATTGAAGTCACCTTGTAAATGAATTGACTGATAGCAAGTTCGTTACAGAACTTATTCAATAGCAATTGGCAGTTTAAAACTCATTATTACGAATTGGCTCTTGGCTATAAATTTTACATCAAAATGAAATCAATATGTAATTGAAAAACTACTGAAATACCTGAATGATTTTACTGCTAATCTTTAATACAGTAATACTTCTGTAGCAGGACAGAAATTAAGACGTATTTTCTTTATTTCTTTTTCCTTCACAATAGGGTCCCACTATGTAGCCCTGATGGCCTGGAACTTGCTGTGTAGATCAGGTTGGACTCACTCACAAAAAGGTCCCTGCCTCTGCTCCTCCTCCCAAGTTGTGGGATTAAAGGCAGGTGCCATTAAACCTGACTTCATACGTATATGTCAATCACAATAGTAAGATTCTAAAATACAACTGAATATAAGAAACATGTATTACTGACATTTTAAGGAAAACATGAGCTTTTTTTTTTTACATGAAAAACTCAATAATAAAAATAATAAACCAATTTCATTTATCTAGTGACAAATCTTTTGATTATTTTAGCGAGAATACTGGTACCAAGGCCTCAAATTTTTTCATGTCAATCCAAAACAATACTATATTTTCAGATTAAATATTTAGTCCTGCAATCGAATTAATATAAGGTAATAGCCCAGTTTCTTTTCACATTCATTTGCTATACTCAGCATCTTATGCTCTGTGTAGGTCTGTTCAAGCAGACTGTATTGAATAATGTTGCTTCAATGTTAATTTTTTCTTTTAGAGTATGTGAAGACCACCATTTTCATCATTTTCCTTAAACTTGAATTGGGAATTAATTCTGATTTCTCTATGTCACTATATGCGTTTAATATTCACTTTGCAAAATTTATTAGGATTCTTGCTTGAAATATGACTGTGAGTCTGTTGAATCCTAGGCAGGTTGAAAGTTGATGAGTATTACATCATATTCCTTCTTAACTATTACTTTATTTAATAATTGCTTTATTTTTAGTTTTTTATATTTTTATTATTTTATTTTTTATTTTACTTAATTATTATTTAACTATTAAAGTAATTTAATAATGACTTTAGTAATAATTACTTTATTAATATTATTAATATTTAAGTATTAAATATTACTTAATTTAATTGAGCTCAGGGTTTTGCTAAGCACTGTACCTCTGAGCTGTGTCTTTAACATGTAAATTGCACTATTTTTAAATCCACGAGTGTGGATATGTCCATTTATAAAACCACCATCAGACCACAAGTACACACTAACCACATCCCAAAGTTTTCTGTCATTGTTTTTATTAATATTGTTATCAGCATTTTGTATGTGTGATATGAGTACTTAACATAAAATTTACTTTCTTAGCAAAATTTAGGTGTACACATTGGTGTAGTTAACTCTAGGTACTGGGTTGTGCAGGTCTATATAGCACATTTTTCTTGTATGAGAAAAACTATAGGCTCAGATCATTTCCTTTCTTGGAAACAGCTTCTCTACTTCCTGTAAGTTTGAGTATTTCAGATTTTCCATGTACTGAGATCATACAGGATTGTCTGACGTATGAAGTTTATTGCAGTTACCACAAGGACTTCCGGGTTCCTCTGTGTTATTTCAGATGGCTGACTTTTTTTCTCTTCCCTTTAGTTTGTTAATGTACTGTTTCTATTCAAGCACATCCTGGAATGCAGTCTGGGGACTGTAAACAGTGGATCAATCTGTTCTAGATTGGTTTGAGAGTCACATAGAAATGCAAATCATGTCGCCATGTGAACTTTCAGGGGCATTCCCCATTTTATCATCGTATGCCCATGAATAATTGAGATGCATATGATTAACAATAAATAAAATAAGATGCTTTGCCTGGCAAGCAATGGTTTGCATAATCCAAGTCTATGGGGTCAAATACACAGCTACCCAAATTATACTCCTATATCCAAACTCCTTCTCTTGAAAGCCATAGAATAAAACCCAAACAAATATCAGAATCTTGAATATCTTCACTAATTATGGCTTGCTATTCCTTTGCAATGTATTCTTGTCTTTTGTATTTTTCCCTTTGAAGTATTTATTTTACAAAACAAATATACACTAAAATATCATGAGATGAAAATTAAATGCATACACTTATAATTTCTTAAAAATTATTTTAAAAACCTGGGAATTCATCGAATCTTATGTTCACCAGGAGACAAAAATAATATGTTTAGTCCATTCAAATGACATCATTTCCATGTAGCTCCAGAAATCCTACTCAGTTCAATGCAGAAAATCAATCAGAGTATTGATGGTATTTAAATATTTTTAGTTTATGTTTTATTGTATGTGCATAAGTGTTTTGCCCACAAATTATGAACATGTACTATTTGTGTACCTGGGGCCCTTGCAGTCCTTCAATCCTCAGAAGAGGATTCAAATCTCCTGAAATTAGAGTTAAAGAGAATTGTGAGTTGCCTCATGGGTGTGGTCCTCTGCAAGAGCAGAAACTGCTCATTACTCACACAGTCATCTCTCCAGCCACCCAAATACTAAATGTTCAAATGTAAGTGTCGTGTTTATCGGTGTATTTTATTTATGTGTTATTTGTATGATCATTTATCCTATGACATTTATTCCCATAAAAGACGTCCCAATATTTGTCATAATCTGTAAAATTAATACATTTATATGAGAAGAAAATTCAAGAACTCATTATATTGTAAAAAGCAAATGAACTGACATTTCTTCTTATAAACATGCAGTAAAATGAAAATCCTTGCATTGTTAACTTCTTTGCTAGATTTTTTTCTATGCATTATTCTGTTAACTAGAATTAAGTACATTCAAACTGACTCTGGTTAAGAAATTTTGTATTCTTTTTCTAGTTCCTTTTTGTTGTTTGAGGATTTTATAAATGTACACAATGTGTTTTTGATTCAACTCCTTATCTTCCCCCTCCATTTTTCCCCTATGCTACACAACACTTTTTGCTTCCAACTTCATGTTCTCTGTGTATAATCCTTGAATGCCATTTCTAGCTAAGTACGTATTGGTGATTGATGGTTGCTGCATAAGGGAAAGTCAGTTTTCTACAGGGATGAGGTCCCCAAGAAGCTCCAGCAGATGGTCCCACACCCATTCACACGCTGGCAGCACTAAGTATTCTGATACTTTCTATTGCTTTGCTTTAAATAAAGTTCTCTTACTACTTTGTGATTTACATGGTCTTTTGTTTCATTCTTGGATGAAATGCCTCAAACCTGGAAGCACACAATTCAGATCTTGACCTCTGCTCACATCTCCTCTAGTATGAGAGAGTCAGTATCTCTGAATCCTTTGTCAAGCATTTTTATGAACTTGAAATGGGCATTTTCAGTCATATTATCTCTATTCAGTTTGGAGTGCCCTTTTGTTTGTTACATTCATTTAGATGACCATTGTCGATCTTGAAGTAGATGATATTTCATTAGCTCAGAATCTGCACTCCCAACAGACACCTTATAACAGCTCTCTGTTCATCTGTAACATAGCCAAATCCCCTTTAGAAATAACAGTGGATGTTGACATTGTCCATCACACCCATTTAAATGGTTCTAAGTATACTATACAGTTTTTCTCTGTCCTAAATGAGAAAGTATGGAAAATACCCTGTTAGCATTAGGCACCAGTTAATTCTTGTTGTTAAATAACATCCCCAATTGTGAGTTATCATTTACACAATACTTTTCATAGCCAAGATGTATTCTGTCCTGAATTTAATTAAGTGTATTTACTATAGTTCTTTCCCTGGAAGAAAAAGGCATAAAATTGCATTGAACCAGTCAGAGGGTAAAATCATCCCCTGGTCCCTCCCAGAAAACAGTCCTTTCAGGTCATATGTGTCTGGGTTTTTTTAATCGTCCTCTTGTCCTCTCTTTCAGGAAAAAACATCCTGTGCATATCTCGGGTTATTTCTTCCTCTCATTTCAGTTTAAATTATTTATTGGTGTGTGAAAATTATCCTTCTTTCCTTTTGATGACTGACAGAAACTACTTTCAAAGACATGTCCACACTATCACTCTATCACTCTAATTGAAATAAGACTGTTATACCTAGCAAACTTTCTGTGACATTTAAATATTTAAGGGTTACTTAGTAAGGATTTTAACAGGAATAAAATGAGACTTCCTAACATAGCCTATTTATTAAAAGTATTAAAATTGCAATTGTTAATATGTATTCTGCAGATAATTGGATTGTGAGAGGTCACGGATACTTCATTATAATGAAAAGGTACAGCATTTTCTACTTTTTTAAAAAATATTGTGATGGAAGCAAGAAAAGAGATCTATATTATTATTGGTGGCTGAGGTTCACCGCTATGCCCCTGATTTCTGGAGTTCTATGTTTGAACTAACTAGAGCATTATACGTTTTTGTTTTTATGATGGGCATGTCATGTACTATGGTCCTAATGTAGAGGCTGGAGTACAGTTTGTTTTGGTTTTCTCCTTATATCATGTGGCTTCTAGGTATCAAACTCAAGCTGTCAGTCTTAGCAGCCAGTACCTTTAACATTGAGCCATCTAACCTGCTCATCAATTAAAATTCCCTGATAGTCCCTCTCTCCAGCCCTGGAAACCACAACCCTGTGCTGTAGTCTGTGGATCTGCCTATTTAAAACACTACGTAGAAGTTGAATCACCATGCTTATTTTTCTCTAACTCACTTATTTCATTTACTGAAAAGTGTTAAAGGCTTACTCGTGTGATCTAATACCATTAAATGTGATTCTGTTGAAAGGCTCAGAAACATTTTGCTGCAAACACAAATCACAGTTTGTTTATCCATTAATAGCTGAATTCTAATTATGGCAAATTATATTGTGAAATTAAGTAGGAATGAGTTGGCCCCTTCAAAACATGAAGCACTGGAAGTGAGAAGGAAAACCTCAAGGAGGAAAGAGAAATGGCTGGCATAATACAACATGCTCTATGCTTACACCTTCTTGAAGACGTACTTTATTTTATTTTATTATTTAGTGTATTTGTGTGTATATTTACCCGTGTGTGTTTGGCGAACAACGCCAGAATATCAGATATCCTGGAACAGGAGGTAAGGTAGTTGTGAGCTGCCCAAAGTACTGGGAACCAAATTCCAGTCCTCTGAAAAGGCAGTGAACTTTTTTAAAAATTAGTTTGTAAATGAAATAAACATATCATACACCCAAATTAACCAGACCCCAAGTCTATATACAATTCAATGAATGTCTATGTCATTAGAATAGGCAATCAAAAGGGAAGCTGTGGAATTTCACATTGAATTTTACACTTTTGGTACTGAGTATGTTTTTATTTGCTTATCCACCATCAAAACTAAAAAGGCCCATGACAGGATTAGACTGGAAAAAGAAATAGCTTTATCTCCTCGTTCATAACTTGTGTCCATTACCTGCATTCAGTCCTTCCTCATCCCTTTGTATTCAGCCTTGCTTGTTTTCTTTTCTTCACATTATGTTGCACCCACATGTTCATTTGTTTATATATATACAAATATTATTGGCTAGACACAGCATATGAGAGAGAAAAATACTGTTTTTTCTTCCTAAGATTGTGTGACCTCAGTTAATATTACACATTTGAAGTCCATCTAATTTCTTACAAAATTTTAATCTCACTTTTCTTCATAGCTGGGTAGTATCCACATATATCTGTGTACAAACATATATATGTCACACATACACACACACACACACACACACACACACACACACACACTTAAATTCTCATTATCCATTCGTTCCATTATCCATTCATGATGGACAACTAGGTTGGTCCCAATTCTTTTTTAACAGTGAATAAAAGAATAATACACATTCTTAAAACTGCTTGGTCATGTCACTAGCCCTTAATGTATAATTTGTGCTAGATTTGCTTGTTACAATTTTACAACACCATGAGGCAGTATTTTAGAATATTTATATGGCAATATTTCTTTTCTAAAAATTTATTTGAAAAGAATAAACCTCTATCTCAAAGTTTATTTTACTTTAGTTGATGTCTCTGTATCTTTTTACATTTCAAAAATTAGTTTTTGAGAATCTCATATACTGTAAATTATAATTCTTATTTATTTTTTGAAATTATACTATCATTTCTACTTTCTCTTTTCTCCTTCCAATCCCGCCCAAATATCCTTTCCCCACTCCCAGTAAAATTCATGGCCTTTAAAAAAGATTATCGCACATCCTCACCCCTCCTCCCCATGCACCTAAGTACATAAATACAACCTGCTTAGTCTGTTAATTGTTTTCTGTATACATATGTTTTTAGGGCTGATCAAATTTCACACAGTGTTTTGATCATATCTACTCTCCCCAGAAACTCCTTCCAGCTCCACACCCTTCTTCCTTACCCATCAAACTTTGAAGAATCTTTGGTTTGGTTTGGTTTGGTTTGGTTTTTTTTAACTAATATATAATCATGTTTGTGCTGCCCAATTTTTGTGGCCTTTCCATTGGAGCCAGGTCAACTTTCCAATGGCTACCCTCTTAAAGAAAATTATCTATCTATCTATCTATCTATCTATCTATCTATCTATCTATCTATCTATCTATCTATCAATATCTCTATCTATCTATCTATCTATCTATCTATCTATCTATCTATCTATCTATCAGTTACCAATAGCTTCTTGGCTAGTGGTGGGACTTAGTGCCCATCTACCCTCTCCATGTTGGGATTTGATCTCTACATTTTTAATTGAAAAACAACTTGAGGTGGTAAAGAAAGAGTGTTAGTTGTGTGGATTCCTACTTACTCACGTCCCTCCACTTCACCATCTCTTAAATGACACTGATAATGTCTATCCTGTTACTGAGAAGACTAAATGAATAACTGTGTCACAACAAATTCACACATAAAAATACTCAAAGCTGACCCATGCCTTTCCAATGCTTTTCAGGGCTCTTCTGAATGCTTCCTGGCCTGGTGAACACAGTCGGAATGTGGTTCCTGTTCAGCAGCTCTGATGTCTCCTGAATGACACTCAGTACTCAACCCGAGGAGTGGCATTTCACTTGGCAAATTTTAAGGCTGCCATGCTGCCATATTTGACTAACAAATGAGATGCTGGACTGAATTATTTACATGATATGGATTTCTGTTTAGTTATGATTTGTAACTATTATCAGAAATCAAATACATGTGTGCAAATTAGCCCAACTCAGGGAAGCCATGACTAGCACATAGAAGTGAAGTTAGAGTTGGACAGGACATAAGAGCAACTATAAGTGGTAGCAAACATAGTATTGAGTCATTATAGATGATCTCCCCTTAATCCTTAAAATACTAAATTGCTTGGTCAGAACTTATAAAACAATTTCACAGTTTATTTCTATCAAACACTGCAACTATTCTAAAAAAATTAATCATTTAATTGAGCTTAATGATTTTTGCAGGGGTCCCCACTATCTGTTTTTGGTTGTTTTTGCTCTTTTGGGAGGCCTGCCACTCAGGTCCCAAACAAATCACACATGGAAGCTTATTACTACTTATAAATGCCCAGCCTTAGCTTGGCTTGTTTCTTGCCAGCTTTCCTTAACTTATCCCATCTACCTTTTGCCTCTGGTCTTTCCCCACTCTCTTACTTCTATAAATCTTACTCTTACTCCATGACTTGCTGTGTAGCTGGGTGGCTTGCCCCTGATGTCTTCCTCCTTTTCTTCTCTGGCTACTTCTTCCTTCCCAGATTTCTCCTTCTATATGTTCTCTCTGCCTGCCAGCCCCACCTAACCTTTCTCCTATCTTGCAATTGGCCATTCAGTTCTTTATTAGACCATCAGATTTTCAGATAGGCAAAGTAACACAGCTTCATAGAGTTAAACAAATGCAACATAAACAAAAATAAAACAACTTAAATTAATATTCCCCAACAACTATCCTTGTGGCATTCACAGACTTTTTAGTCCTTGGTTCTCAATCAGTATTCCATAACATTGGTGAAGGGAGGAAACATCCAGGCATTACTAGTATTTTTTTTTCCTGTGGATAGAATATAAAGCTCAAGGCTGTGACCATTTGTATTCATTGAGAATCCCACAGACTTCTGAGATGGAATAGGAATGTCCACTCTTTCTTGTGTCCTGGCTAGCTTCCAGCAAGATAATTACTTTCTGCCAGTAAAAACAATACCCTTGCAATTGGCATTGGGTCAGGCCTTGATTTCTTTATTTTTCCTACTTCTAACTTGCATCTGTTGAGTCAATGGGGCTAGTATCTTAGTGTGGAATGGATTTTTTAAAATGTTCTCTACTTCCTTAGTAATGCTTGTAGCAGGACACATTTGAGGATTTTATGTTGCTGAATCACAATCTCTGCCTCTATTTTACTAAATATTCTGGAGTCACTGAAGAAACATCTATTTTTAAGATATGGATTTTATTTTTATGCCTGCACATTCTCTGTGATTTGAAATGAAATGCTCCCCCATAAGCTCTTGTCTTTGAGCACTCGGTCACCAGCTGCTGGAAGGCCTTGAGATGAGGACAGGCAGGAGAACATGGTTCCCTAGGGTTTCTTATCGTGGTCACTACAACACCTCTCTCTGTTTCCTGACTACAGATATAAGGTAGTCAGCCACTCCATTCTCTTGCTGTCACATCTCCTCTAGAATTATGGGATATATCCACTTGAATTGCAAGGAAAAAATAGATCAATCATCCCATAACTTGTTTCATGTTACAACAACAATAGAAGCATGCTTGTCCAATATTCTGTAGCTTTTTACATAAATTTGTGACTGTGTGTGCAGACATTCTAGGTCAGATGGATGTTCAAATGCTGTATCCCACGAGTGAAGTTCCCATTTGTTTCAATATGCACTGATTTTCACTACAGCATAAGTAACTTTTGTCAGACTCCAGTTTTGATTTGAACATCCTATAAATCTTATACAATATAATTATCTCTGAACATCGGAAATTAAAAAGTCAGAAAAATAAAAATCTCCTCCCATAGGCAATATTTTAATCAAGCATATTTTTCTTTCAGCTTCCTCTTTCGCACAGTTGTGGGAATCAAAAGAAAGAAAGTATTGAAAATTCACATGGAGATTGACTACTAGTTCTTTTCTTTTTATTTTTTTGAAAAGTTAACCTAAGGTTATTTCAAAGTTAATAGGAAGAATATTTTCTCTTATTTTAAAAGTATCCTTTTCTCTAATTTCTTTCTGCTTCTTATTCTTGGAGAGCAAAATTTATTCAGAGTCTGGACTCATAGGCTGATAAACATAAAAAACCATTTCCCCTAATAAATACTTTTTATAACTTAAACAGAACCACAAATTTACTCACAGATACAGATGAGAGAATAGGTGAATTGTTTTGGGAAGGGTCTCTCCCATATTCTTTAAAACAAAGCAGGTACATTTAGTCACTTGACCTTCAGAATTTGTTAATAATGTCAAACTTTTGAAGGCAGTGGGTGGTACTTGGAACAGTGCTTCATTGATATGGAGGAGGAAATTGCACTGAAATTATTGGCTCAAAGTCACAAATCTAAAGATGTGCTTCTAGAATCTAAGTGTCACTGTAACTTTCTGATCCTTAGTGTCTTCTCAGGATTTCAAATATTTTAGGATTGTGTCTGATATTTATACAACTTCGGTCACTTTCTCAATACATCAGAAAGAGTCTGCATGACATTTCACTAAAATTTCTCAAGTTCTGCCCATTAGGACTTTATTACATTGTTTGCTAAAATCCAAGACTTGCCGGGCGGTGGTGGCGCACGCCTTTAATCCCAGCACTTGGGAGGCAGAGACAGGCGTATCTCTGTGAGTTCAAGGCCAGCCTGGGCTACCAAGTGAATTCCAGGAAAGGCACAAAGCTACACAGAGAAACCCTGTCTCGAAAAACCAAAAAAAATAAAAATAAAAATAAAAATAAAAATAAAAAAAATAAAATCTAAGACTCTGTTTCATATGCACAATCATAGGAGAGATGAATTACCATTTCCCAAAATGCCTTGAAGCAAATTCTTCATTGAATGCACAGAGGAAGTCTAGGAAATGCAGCATGAGGAAGACATTGCAGTACCCAGGCTAGCAAATGAGGCAAGGTTCATGTCAGCAAATATGAGGAAAGGCAAAAGATGTTGGATGCTATGTGAAGTGGGGAAGCTTGCCTACTGGAAGTGATTTTAGAAGATGGCTAGAGGCAGTGACTAGAGCTGTGACCAGGTGTTCCCTGTGAGAGTCTGAGCAGAGTAAAAGGAAGATTTAGTTCATTCCACAGGAGTTGTCATTCTGCATCAGACTACTGGTCCATAAACTTTGGATCCCATCCCATAGCAACAGGGGTGTGCCCAAGAGCTTCATCAGATTCTAAGCCCAGTGAGAGGTGAGCAGGAAAGGAAATCATGATTGGACAGCTTATGGAAAGTCTGAAATTTTAAATATTATTTTTCTTTTTTAGAGATTATAATATAATTACATCACTTCTCCCTTCCCCTTCCTCCCTCCAAACCTTCCCATAATCCCCTTCCCGATCTTCAATCCATGGTATCTTTATTTATGAAGTGATAGTTTTAAACATACATACATACACACACACACACACACACACACACAATTACAAAATGTTTTTCTTTTTTTAAATACTTGATCAGGAGGATGAAGAAATGGGTCAGTGGTTAAGAGCTTGCAGAAGACCTAAGTCAAGTTTCCAGTACCCATATCAGGTGACTCACAACTACTTGTATCTCTAGGGTATCTTGTGCCCTCCTCTGGCTTCCAGGGACACTGTACTCACATGGAGAAACTCATACACAGACACATACATATGTACATAATTTAAAATTAAAAACTGTCATCGTTATTATCACAGTGACATATAAAATTGTATGCATCCATGAGGTACAGTGTAATGCTCAAAAGTGCATGTCATGTTGAATCACTAACATCACCTTTTGTCTATCACATTCTTTATACATTTTCCCAGGTCACATTAGTAGCTATATTTCCCGCATTGTACGATATATCACTTAAGTTTATTCTTTTTATCTGAAAGTTTATAGCCTTTGACCAACAGCTCCCAATTTCACAATTTCTGTTCATCCTTTTAACCTTTGTTAACTATTAGAGATAGAAACTAGGACCTCAATATGAACTAGACATATACTGTCCCAGTGGGCTATAGCCTCAACACTCAGCTTACTGTTTATTTTGAGACAAGATCTCATTAATTTGCTAAACCTAGCCTTGAAATTGTTCTCTATCCCAAGAAAGGTTTGAATTTGTCATCTCCTGCCCCGGCTTCTTAAGTAGCTGAATTAATAAACAGGCTTGTGTCGCCAGGCCCTACCACAGTTGTGTTTTCCTTCTTTATTTCATTTAGCAACAGTGTCCTCCAGATACACCCATATAATTGCAAATGACAGAACTATCCTCTTTTTAGAACTAAATGACATTCCATTATATGTTTAGATGATAGGGGTTTGAGTTATTTGCTTTTTGAGAGATTATTTTTATTTCATGTGTATAACTGTTTGACTGTCTTTATGTGTGTATACCACTTCATACCTGGTACCCAAGGAGGCAGAAGAGGACATTGAATTCACTTGGAGCTGGAATTGCAGGTGGTTGTGAGCTAACATGTGGTGATAATAACCAATCTTGTGTGTTTTCAATCTTTTTAACTCTGTGTGTTTTCAATCCTCTTAACCACTGATGGACACTTAGAAAGTGTTCTATATCTAGGCTGTTTTAAATACTGTTGCAATAAACAAGATTGTGTAGATGTCTCCTTGACAAGCTGATTTTATTTTCCTTTGTATATATATTCAGAAGTTAAGTTATTGGATTGCACATTAGTTTTATTCTAATTCCTTTAGGAATCACATTATTGTTTTCACAATTGTTAGACTCATTTATATACTGCTTTAGACACATTTACTATTTTTGATGATCAATTATAGACTAGAACTTGAATATGAGCGTTACCCTTGATAGTCATTAAAATTATACTTTCATTAAGTTACACTTAAGCTAAAAGAAGTCTTGAAACTCCTCTAGCGACAGTAAACATAATTTTTTTTAAAGAAATGGGAACTTGGAAATATTTTTGTGTCCATATTCTAGTAGCATGAAAACTGATTAATGGATAGAACTAGGAGACCTTCCATAAGTGAGTGCATGGGGCTCACCACCAGTTAGACAGATACAGTGAGAGTGCACAGAAGAGTGTCCCATCATCCCAAAGACTGCTGGCCATGACATTACATCTAGAAGAGTCTGTCACAGGATGACTGTGAGTAGTTAATGTTGGTTGTCAACTTGACTGGATCTAGAGTCAACTAACAAACAAGACAGTGGCATACCTGGGTGGGATAGTAGTAATCAATTTAGTTGCTGTGAGTAGACCCAACATAAAGACGAGCAGTTCATTCTGATGGTGGTGGAGATAAAAGAGCGTGCAAGAAAGAGAAGTGCTTGATTAGTCTCCATGATGGCAGGTTCGCCTTGTCTGATGATACCTTGCTTCTGCCACCACCGCTGCTGCTGTAGCCATTCTTTACTGATATTGAAACCCAGGTTTTTCAAAAGCAGGTCTTGAAACTCAGATGTTTTTAGCCCTCTAATGTGGATTGAGGACCAGTAGCTCCCCTGGAATCCTCCAGGTCTTCAGCATCAAACTGGGACTGCTGAGGTATTCAGCCTCCTGGACTAGGCAGTTACAGGGTTCTCAGCTTCACTCTCATTTTATCAGTTCTGTTCCTATAGAGAAAGCTGACCAATAAAATGACTAGCAAACTGACAGTAAAGTCTCTCTCTCTCTCTCTCTCTCTCTCTCTCTCTCTCTCTCTCTCTCTCTCTCTCACACACACACACACACACACACACACACACACACACACACACACACACTTCCACAAATACACAGGTGATTTAGGATAGACTGTCAGTTCCATCATTTTCCACATTTTCTGGTCAAATAATACCACTTACTAAAATGTCCACTTGGTCTTATTTGAGATGTTATCCTTATCCTATACAAAAGTCTACATTAAATACTTAAAGTTTGTTATTTTTCTCTTCTTCTGCTTGACTTATTTATCTATCCACTGGCTAACATAACACTTTTAAATTATGGGAACTTTTCAATGTATTTGAATCACTCCAATGACTATTTATTTCCATGTAAAACTCAATGTGATTGCTTATTTCTATCCTTCAGTATTCCTTCTCTGGAAAAGTTTGTTTCTCCAAAGAAACCTCATAATCAAATTGAGCTTTAAAGTGACAAAAGACAGGCACTAACTAGTGTTTATACTGTAATTTTATAGTTTATTATATTTGCAACTTATAGGAATACTGATACATTTATGATATTGATCTACCTTAAGACCCAAGTTTCTTTTTATGTCTTCACATTATTTTTTTATGTATTGTTAAGTTCAGTAAATGTGTTTTATATCTCTCTTTCTACACCTTATTTTGTTCTGTTGTTGTTGTTGTTGTTTTGAGATATTGACTCTACAGCCAAGGCTGAACCTGAAACCCCGGTCTTCCTGCCTCCACTTCCCACATATGGAAATCACAATCTGTACTACCACATTGAGTTTACTTATAGGATATTTACAGAATCTGGCCTTCATCTGTATTAAACCATTGGTTTTTGACTTGTGTATTTAAAGACAATGTATTTTGAATGTTAGAGTTTGCAGTTTGTTATCTTTTTAAATTGTCACATTTTAAGTAAGTTCCCTACCATTTCTTTCAAGTTTTCTATATATTTTCACTTGTGAAAGTATTCTAATGACCACTAATATTACAAAAGGCCACCAGAACTTATGAATAACCTACTAGAATTAAGTCTCACTGTCTATGAAGAGTACCTGTTAAAGCAATAAAAGCAAAGACAGTCTCAATATAAAATTGCTGTTTGGAAAGTAGCTCAGGCAACAACAGAATGCAGGAAATGACCAGCGATCAACAAGATTATTAACAGAACCACTAGAGATAAAAAGCTTTGATTTTCTTCAAATCAAAGGGACAATGTTACAGAAAGTTGATAGCTGAACATTTTACTGGAAATCTTATTTTATATTAAATTTGATATGATCATCATATTTATTATATTACACAATATATATTTTATAAACTTGAAAGTGCATTCTCAATATTGTTTTAGAATAGTCACTAAAAATAGTAAAATAATATCTAAGGCTTTCTTATAGGAAGTGTCATAGCAAAAATAGTTTAATTCTCAAATTAAATTTTAAGGTTTATTGTCAATTATGTGTATGTCGGTATGTCTGTGTGTGGGAACGTACATGTGAATGAAGATGCCCATGTGGGCCAGAGGTGTCAGATACCCTGGAACAGAGGTTAGAGGCATTCGTGAGTCACCTGACACTTGGGTTCTGAGAAGCAAGCTAGAGTTCTCTCCTAGAGAACTGCTCTTCTAGAGCAGCATACGTTCTTAACTGCTGAGACATCTCCCCAGCTCTCTAAAACAGTTTAATTTAAAAACTGGCAAAAATAAGAGTTTCAAAACAAAACCGTTTAAAAAAAGATGAGCCACAGAGAAAATGAATGAATGAGATGGTAAATAGAAGTCTAAACTTATCAATAATTTAAGAAATATCTAATAATGTACTGCTTATAAGATATGAATTTTAAATATAAGAACTTAAGTAAAAATGTATAAAGATTTCAATATAAGTTTAAATGATTAAATAGAAAAAAAAACAAAAGATTTAGGACTGGGCAGACAGTAAGTAGTTTATAACCGTTAAAGCATTTAAGCAGCAGAAAAAGCCAACTGTGCATCTACAGGACTCATTAGAAATAAATTCATTTTACTGGATGAGATCTACATGAGCAAACTGGGGGTGGGGGGGTAATGGAGGGCAAGGGTCAGGGGAAAGAGAGCTTAGGGAAGCGGGAGGTTCTAGCTGGATCAGGAACAGAGTGGGAGAACAAGGAAAGAGATACCATGAAGAATGAAGACACCATGGGAATAGGAAGAAGCAGAGGGCTAGAGAGGTTCCCAGGAATCCATAAAGATGACTCCATCATAGACTACTGGCAACTGTCGAGAAGGTGCCTGAGCTGACCTACTCTGGTGATCGGATGGCCAAACACCCTAACTGTCATGATAGAACCCTCATCCAATGACTGATGGAAGACAGATACAGAGATCCACGGTCAGGTCTGAGGTGGAGCTCCAGGAGTCCAACAGGCAAGAGAGAGGAGGGATTCTATGAGCAAAAGATATCGAGTCCATGACTGGAAAAAGTACAGAGACTACCAGTCATGTGTTTACTAGTGGAAACACATGAACTGTGGACCAAAAGTTAAGGAGCCCCCATGGTACTGGACTAGACCCTCTGAATAAGTGAGACAGTTGTTTAGCTTGAACTGTTTAGGCGGCCCCCAGGCAGTGGGACTGGGACCTGTCCCTAGTGCCTGAACCGGCTTTTTGAAACCTAGTGCCTATGGTGAGACACTTTGCTCAGCCTTATGCAGGGAGGAGGGGCTTGGACCTGCCTCAACTGAATGTACCAGGCCCTGCTGATTCCCCACGGGAGACCTTGCCTTGGAGGAGGTGGGAAAGGGGGGATGGGTTTGGGGGGGAAGGCTGGGCGTGGGAGGGGGGAGGACAGGGGAACCTGTGGTTGATGTGCAAAATGAATAGAAAAGTCTCTTAATAATAATAAAAAAGAAAATGCATATAGAACCATGGGGGAAAAAAGAAATATATCCGTTTTTATGATAGCAAAAGCACAAAAAACGAGGATGACACAGAACATAGAATGACATGCACCCGGTACCAGAACTTTACAAAGCATGAAGCAAAAACTGACATAAGCAGAAGTAGAAGATTCACAAAACATAATAGACTAATACTTTTCCCTTTTAAATACACATATTTCAAACATTTATTCAATGTCTATTAAAGCTTTCTGACCTGCAACATAAACAATGTCTAATTTCATTTTGTATTTTTTTTCAGTTTGGATTCTTTTTTTCTTTATTGAAAATATCTTTCACCCCCTCACATAATGTATCCTGATTATGGTTTCCCCTCCCTCCACCCCTGCCAGACACTACCCATCTCCCCTCCAATCCAGATCCACTCCTTTTCTGTATCTCAGGAGAAAGCAAACAGGATTCTAAGGGGTAAATAATAAAATAAAATAAGATAAAACAAAAACTAACATACTGGATTGGACAAAACAAATAAAAGAAAAAGATACAAGAAAGAGAGATAGAAGCAGACA
Organism: Peromyscus nudipes; assembly: GCA_902168325.1. Lineage (NCBI taxonomy): Eukaryota > Metazoa > Chordata > Mammalia > Rodentia > Cricetidae > Peromyscus > Peromyscus nudipes. The sequence continues at coordinate 21,888 of CABHPH010151090.1, read as the reverse complement.
CCAATTGCTCACAAACTCCGGAATGCCATAAAAACACTAAACTGGAAGGCTTAATATATATACAAAAGACCTGTAGTATCATAACAGAAATTAGTCTGTAATTCTTTTTTGTTTGTTGATTCTCTGTGTGGTTTGGATAGCTGGATAACTATGGTCTTTTAACATGAATTGGGCAATGTTCTTTCTGTTTCTACTTTGTGGAAATATTTGAGGAGTATTGGCATTAAATCTTGTTTGAAATTCTGGTAGAATTCTACACAAAAACTACCAGGACCTGGGCTTTTTTTAGTTGGTAAATTTTTAAATACTACTTCTATTTCACTAAGAGCTATAGATCTGTTTAAATTGTTGATCTGATTTGGTTTAACTTTGATAAGTGGTGACTATTGAGACAATCACAAATTTCTTTTAGATTTTTTAAATTTGGTGGAGAACGGGAAGAAAGTATGTCCTTATGATCCTCTGGATTTCTTCAGTGTCTGTTGTTATGTCCCACTTTTCATGTCTACTTCTGTTAATGTGGATATTTTCTCTGCCTTTAATTAATTTGTATAAGTGCTTGTCAATCTTATTGATTTTCTCAAAGAATCAACTCTTAATTTCGTTGATTCTTTGTATTGTTTTTTTTGTGTGTATGTGTTTGTGTATGTGTGTGTGTGTGTGTACTTTCTTCTTTTTGTTCTAGAGCTTTCATGTGTCCTCTTAAGTTACTAGTATAAGCTTGCTCTCTCTCTCTCTCTCTCTCTCTCTCTCTCTCTCTCTCTCTCTCTAATGTAGGCACTTGATGCTGTGAACTTGTCTCTTAGAACCGCCTTCACTTGGTCCCATAAGTTTGGATATGTTCGTTTTCATTCACTTCCAGAAAGTCTTTAATTTCTTTCTTAATTACTGTCTTGACCCATTTTTCATTCAGTAGATTGTTGAGTTGCCATGAGTTTTTAAGCTTTCTGTTGTTTTTGTAGTTGGTGGCAATCAGTTTTAATCTGTTGTGGTCAGATAGGATGTAGGGTGTTATTTCAATTTTCTTGAATCTGTTCAAGTATAAGAGATATGTGAATTAAAATGAAGATATACATTTGCATATTAATTTTAAAAGAATATATTATTGTTTCACACAGTATATCTACCAAAATTTTCCAAGATCACTGGAGTAACACTATAGAGATTTTTAAAAATCTCTCCTTTAAAATTGTAATAAGTGTAGTAATGATCTGTAAAATCCAGACTGTATAAGCACAGTAATAGAAAACAATGTATTACTTCCAAATCTGTCCTTAAATGAAGACAAATATTTGCCTGTACTTGTTTCATAAAAAGTTTCAGTTTGAAATTTGAATGCACTGAACCTTACAGATTCCCTGTCCCAAAGTTTATGTTATTTGTTATTAAAATGATTGAAAATTCAAAAGAATAAGTAGAATACTAAAGAGAATTGGAGAACAATTGAATTATGTGCCACTGATTGAATGCCCTTTAGTTTACATCCATAATCTGATTTGAATACTATCTACTTTAAAACACCCATTTTTTGAAGGTCACAAATGAATATTCCCTAAAGAAGAATACTGAATTAGGTCAAGTCCAGATCTCCAAACTAATTATTTGATCTGATTGACTTTTACCTTGTTATATTGCAGGTAAAAGAGGTTCAATATTCTAATATGTTTTTATGGTTGTTGTATTTGGTAGAGTAATGGTTCCTCAAAGAAGTCTATGTTCTAAGCTCTGAAAGCTGTGAAGATATTATATTACAGGGCAAGGAGAAACTAAGATTGAAGATGAAACTAAGGTTTGTATTAGCTAACTTTAAAGTAAAAGATTTCTCTCAATGTTCCAGATGCTTAAATAGAATTATAGTGGACCATAAAAATATTGCAAAGAAGAAGAAATAGGCTTACAATGATGCAATACAAAGATTTTATTTGATATAGGTGCTTATAATTCATTGTGGATGTTCATTTTAAATTCTGAATTATTGCTGACCAGAAAACAGAATATGAATTTAAAAAAGCCAAAAAAAGAAGAAATATTTCTCAGGCACCATCAGAGAAAATGACTTGATACATATTCCTTACTGCAAATCATATTCTTTCTTGAGATCTACCAGAAGCTGGCAGCCTGTCAATCAAAGCATGATCTCATTATCCTTATTCTTGCAGTGGGCTCACAGAATTGTTTGTTTTACCTTACTGTTTTTTATAAAAGTGAGGTTAAGTTTCATTCCATCCAACGTGTATGCATTCTTAATTGTTTAGTGAGAACTTTTGTTAGAATTAACAATTTAAGCCTATATTAATATTTGTGTTATTATGTCTCTAGATATGAATATAACAAATTCAGTATTTACTACTTTAAAGATACCTGTTTTCTCAAGTCTACAAATACAGAAAATTAGCTTAAAAGATCATTGAAAAGAGAAAAACACAGTTTAGGGACAATGCACAAAGTATATTTGTCTTTAGAGGACACGTCATTATTTGATTGCATTCTATCTACATCTACACCTACATCAATCCACATACAGTCTTTGTTTGCTTGTTTGTATTAAAAATAGATTTTTCATACAATATATTCTGCTTATGTTGTCCCTTCCTCCAATTCCTTCCAGATCCTCCCTGACTACCCATCCACCCTAATCCATAACCTTTTCTTTTTCTCTCTTGTTAGCATACAAATAGGCATCTAAAAAATGGAAAAACAAAATAAGATAAAACTAAAACAAAACAGAACAAAACAAAACAAAAAACAAACTGCAATAGGACAAAATAAACAAACAAGAATAGAAGAGTCAAAGACAAATCATAAGAAACACACACACACACACACACACACACACACACATTTGAACACTTATAGAAATCCCATTAAAAAAAAAGACCCACTATATACACGCAAGGCCTGGGAAGAAGCAAAAAAAGAAAGGAAGGGAGGGAGGGAGAGAGGGAGGGAGGGAGGGAGAGAGGGAGGGATGGGTGGACAGATGGACAGACAGACAGACAAAGCATTATAAATAAGACAAGGAACCTTCAAAAGTGCCATTGAGTTCATTTTGCCCTGGCCTGGGGTTTTTCTTAAGAGTGGTTTGTACATCTAGTGAGACTCTGTTGCAGAAAACTAATTTTTTTTTGCAATCAAATATCAGTTGGAGATAGCTTCTGAGTTAGGAATGTGGGGCTTGTGTTCAGTCCCCCTCGGTGCTGGGACTCCTGCTGACTTAGACTTGTGCAGGCCCTGTGCATGCTGCCACAGTCATGCGTTGTCAGCCCTGCTGTGTTTAGAAGGCCTTGTGTTTCCTTGTTGTCCTCCGTCCCTTCTGCTCCTACACCCTTTCTGCCTCCTCCTATGCGGATTCTCGGAGCCCCAGGGAAGTGATCTGGTGGAGATATTCCACTCAAGACTGAGTTCACAAACAATATTAATGAATTTAGTTACCTGGTAGAAAATCCAGAGACCTTATAATAAATTAGATGTGGAAAGTGTCAACAGTGAGATACACTGAAAGAATTAGTAAATAATAATTGGGAATTTGGAAGTGAGGTTGGAAGTCAAACTCTATGTAAATCGAATATAGGTCATAAAAATGTGAACTCCCATAATTGTTTGATGTTCATAGCATGCATTTCAGCAAATATTTACTCATATTTATAATCACAGGAAGAAAAAGAAATAGGATCATCTATAGAAACAGAAACAGAAAAAAATATGATGAATATGAATTATACTTAAAATGTACCAGTTGCCTTTTCAATTATTATCTGAATTAAGTAATTTAAATCCTGTCTAAAAAGTAGATCTATTATTTATACCATTTTTAGTTAGATAATATAATTGCATAAGGGTTAGCCGCCTGCCACAGGCCATGCACTTAGAAATCTGTCAGAAGCCCAATCTGTCTCTTGAAATTCTACACATGAACATGACAAAATAGTAGTTCCCCCAAAACTAGTTGTCTCTCAAAATGATGTGCTTTCAGACTTAATTTCTAATTAAGAAATTCCATTAAATTGTTACCTGTCACCTAAAACTAGCTCTTATTCTGTAATGACATTATTAGCTAGATACAAGTACACTCATCTTGGGCACCCATTTTCTAACCTTCTTTGTATCTTCTGGTCTCCTCGCTGGATTGTGAGTTGAAAGGATTATTATATAGCTCCTATCAAAATTGTTGAATCCACTCTATAAACAGGTAAATAAATTAGATATTTCTCAAATAAAAAATTAACAATGGCCAATATATATATGAAAAAAAAGGTTCTACATTTTTAAGCTTCACAGACACGCTTAATCAAAGCTATACTGAGATTCTCACCTCAATCAAAATGACTATCATGCCGGGCGGTGGTGGTGCACGCCTTTAATCCCAGCACTTGGGAGGCAGAGGCAGGTGGATCTTTGTGAGTTCGAGGCCAGCCTGGTCTACAGAGCGAGATCCAGGAAAGGCGCAAAACTACACTGAGAAACCCTGTCTCAAAAAAAAATTTAAAAAAGACTATCATATAATAAAATGGTGTTAAAAGTGGGGCATAGGGAACCATATACATTCATGGTGGGAGCGTAATAATCCAGCCTCTATGGAAATCAGTATGGACAATTGTCAAAACACTGCCAACAGAAGTACCACATGACCCATGGAGTCCACTATTCATAATACACCTGAAATAATTCAATTCAACACACAACAGAGATAACTGCACTTCCATGTGTGGTACCACTCACAATGGGCAAGTTACAGAATCAAACATGCTTGTTTATACGTATGGCATGAAGGTAGGTGGAACTATTTAGGATGAACAAGGATAATAGGGAGTGAGTGAATATAAACGATATAATAAACACACGTGCCTACATCATTTTACAGAATCATTATATGCTGATATAATTTTTAAATGATTTTTACAAAGGTACTACTTCCTGCCTTCTTTCCTGCTGTTTCCTATAGGCTGTCAGTTCTAGTGACAATCAGCTGTGACTATGTCTCCAAGGCAACAGAAGCCCAGGAGAAGTAACTTGGACACCTGAATAACTTCATGGAGTAGAACAATTTTCCAGGCTATACCAATCATATACACTATGTTTTTAAATTCTAAAAACACACTAAAATAGAAATATACAATTGTAGTAGCAAAGAGAAAGGAGAGAACATGATAGCGTTCCCAGTGTACTAATGAGTGAGATAAAATTTTTAACAGTAATAGTGTCCTTTACAGGAAAGTTGGTACATCATGGGCACTGGGACATCATTGATAATAACAAGCAAGATAGAAATGAGCCTGCAGTTCTAAGTAAGCAGGAAATGTTATTGTTTAATTACAAAATGGAGGATGGTGCTTAGGGGATATGGGAATGGTGCCTAACCATCTATCTGCCTTTATGCTAAAAACTGTGAGATCCTGAAGGTATAAACCATGGGTCATACTGTAATGCTCATTCATTATATTTAATGTACATCAAAGACTGTGTTTTCTGTTCGATGGTCAGGATCAAAAAACTGAAACATACCACATATGCTCATGAAACGTACAATCCACAGGGAAACCACAAAAATAACAATGATGCCTTGCTACAAGTGCTGAAATGGAGATAAAGAGAGTCTACCTGTGTAAGGGAAGGAAAGGAGAATATGGGAAACTGAATGGTGGGGGAGAGGACAGCATTTGTCATACTGCAGATAATTTAATAGTAACATCTTGGTGGAGAAATAGTCAGGGTGACATAGAATGAAGTTAGGGAACTATCCTAGTTAGGGTTTCTATGGCTGTAATGAGACACCATGACCACAACAACACTTATAATGGAAAACATTTAACTGGGTCTGGCTTACAATTCAGAGATTTAGACCACTGACATCATGGCAAGGTACACAGTGGCGTGCAGACATGGAGCAGTAGCTGAGAATTCTGCATCTGTATCCACAGGCAACAGGAAGACGGAGTAACCCTGGGCCAAGCTTGAGCTTCTGAAACCTCAAAGCCCATCCCCAGTAATGCACTTCCTCTGACAAGGCTTCCTCTTAATAGTGCTACTTCCTATGAGTCTATGGGGGCCACTATCATTCAGACTACCACAGGAAGTCTGAATGATTAGGAAGAAGGATGTTCTCGGGTTTTGTCATGACGTAGACGGTGAATAAGACTTTATCATCTGTCTCTGTGCCAGTGATTGAACTGTTACCTCCTCTGCCTTTTATCAGCATGAGAACACAGGATGTCCACTTGACCAAACTGCCATTGCAACACCTCAAAAGAAAGATCTGTAATGAAGATGTAATTTAGGATGCTGGTCCTTGAGTCCCAAATATGGCCAGACTGTGGCAAGTAGCCTCCTCATACACAATACATGTTTCTTTCCCCATAGCTATCTTCTTGCAAACAACAATAACAACAAAACTGTGGTTTTATTATTGTTCTTGTTTCTAAAGGAAGTAAAGGTTTTGCCACATTTTAAGCAGGGTGTTTATGTCATTAATCTGGCAGAAAGCTGGGAAAGGGTGGCTGTTAAACCAGCCACTTGTTTTGCTTTTGGAACAATGCTATTCCTAATTATTTTCAGTGAAGCCATAACAGTAACCAGCATTCACTAGGCGCCTACATAACAGCAGAAACAGAGGAAAGAGACAGCTTAAGCATAAGAACGCCAAGGGAAACTAAAATCCCAGGAGTCTGTAGGAGCAACAGAGTGACTAGAGAGCACAAAAGACCACATGGTGAGATATGATTCTTTCAGTGACTCAGGAATGCTTTATTATTATAACAATAAACAAAAAGATGATTTTCCCCCACCCCTGAGGGGGGATTATTAGGACAGCCCTAGGAACAGGAAGGAGTGCTCCAGATTAGAGTGTGCACTGTTTGATTCTCACACTTTTCTTTCTTCTAATGAATGCTCAGTGTAACAATGTGTGGTATTATCCTGCACTCCCACAATAATCCTTGTTAATGCTGTTGGGACACCAGCAGAAACAGTCTATTGCTATATCTGTGCCCCGCCCCTTGCCCCAGTACCGAACACCTAGGTGCTGGAGATTTTCAGTGTAAAAGGAAAGACAAAGCAGGGTTTGTTTGTTATGTGACCACTGTCCATATGTAAGGATGCTCTTCTTCATCTTATATGTGTTGTCAGATTACTAAATACCATAGCACTGAATGTGAAGGCGGCATGCTAATGCCCTCTTGATGTTTAATTGCAGAAGAAGCTTTTCCTGGAAGAGAGCCAAGAACTCCTATGAACCAAACAGTCTTAATTTAGTTCCTCCTCTGCCTAGCATACACTGAAGTGCTGTGATCTTCCTTCACTGCCCCATGCTCAGAGGTTGTGTGCAATTTTCTGCTCTGCCTGGTTTAGCTATTGTTACATTCGGGTGACGGTTAATTTAATCACTCATAATATTGATGCACTGTGTTACATGTGTTAATACCCAGGTTGCTCTGTTTGCAGGGCCTTTGGGTTATTTAGTGTCAGCCCATTTCTCTGGTACAGACAAAGCTCAAGATGTTTCACCCAGTCCACAAAAGAATTTTGTTCTCATTAATTCTTACAATGCTCTTGAGTGGGAAGTAGATTATATATTCAGAGCAGCACAGCAGCAGCACTAGAAACAATATTTCCTGATACCTTTCCACGTGTGTACTCTCATTGACATTATTTGACAAGTGAAGGAGCCAGGTACCTACCAGGCATCAAACCTCAATTATCCCCTACTCGCACTGGTTCAAGCACTTTAGTTAGCCCCCAGGGTGCTGAGTATTCCAAGATTCAGGAAACAATGCCTCCCCTGGTGTTCATACCAGCATGACAGGTGTACAATCCCTCTATTGGAAATGATCAGAGCCGCTCACACACTGCTTCTGACCACAAAAATTGACGACTTATTTACAATGCCCCAGAAAGTATGGGTTTACCTGTAAGAGTGCTCTGTTTTATTGAGCAGAATTAGAGGGTAGAGGGGAAAGATAGCTTCAAAGAGGCTGAAACATGCAAGTCAGACCCAATTACTTTGGAATATAACCAGAAGCATTGATATGAGAGGCCTTATAACACATTCCCTAAACATATAAACTTGGATGTTACTCTCTGACCTCCTACCTTTCACCCAGAGACAGGGAAAATAAATAAAATTAACCAATAAATAAGTAAATAAATATATAAGAAAGCAAATTGGTAGATCTTCATCTCAGATTCCTACACTATGTTTGGAGGTTAAGATTATGAACAAAGAGGCCTTGCTGAGCCCCTCCCCTTTGCCATTAGATCACAGTCTTTGCCCTGCAAACACGCCTCAACAGAACTATCCCCAAAATAGTTTTATATGAATCTTCTCTAAGCTCCATGTCATATAAAATTTTAATTGAATAGAATGACTTTGCTTTTCTCTTGTGGACATCTCTTTGATATAAGGAGTGAACAAACGAACCTTGCAACAGGTGAAATGCATTACCCTCCCCCCTTTCTGTATGCACATGGGATGATAGTGTTTCATTTTAAATCAACAATGATATTAAAAGGTAATCTTGTCCTTCCCTAGGTGTGTCTATATGTGGCATTTACTAGCTTAGTAGTCATAAACAGCAGGGGACAAATGTATTCGGTTAGTAGAAATAGGAAGAAGGCACAATAGAAGTACCATATTGGAATTAGTCATTTCTTATCTAATTTATTGGAATTGCTGCCTGTGGAAGATGAGATTTCAAGGCCTGTTTGAGTGATGAAAAAGGGAGAATTAGTCAGGGAGAATCAGAAGTTTTGTGAGGGAAAGCAATTTGCCCAAGGTCACTTAACTAGCCAATGTCAGAGTCGGGAATTAAACACAGTGAAAGGAAATGGATGTTTCTATAGTGAGTCTCTTAGAAGAGCACCTTCGAGCTGATGTCAAGAAATTCCTCCAGGAGATACATGAGAGTTGCAGTGACCTTCGTGAAATTATACATTGTGACTCAGAGAAAAGAGATTCGGGTTTTTCATCTAAGGAAGACCTAAACCCACTTTCTGCATTACCTATGAAAATGCTTTTCACATCCCTCTCAAACCTGGAACAAGACAAAAACTCTCTCTGCAAAAGATGAAAACATGCTCTAGTCAACCCTTCAACTAGCAGAGCAGTCTTCATTTCTTTATTTGTTTGATAAGTGCTTCATTTCAGCTACATATAAACATGAATTCATACACACAGATGCATATACTAAGCCTTGGACATTTCCTACAAAAATTTTAACATTAATTCCATTAAAAAGTTTTATAAAACCATAGGGGAAAAAACAACAAAACTTAGACGTAAAACTTAACCACGTATCATTTTTTGTTTGTTTTGTTTTGTTTTTCAAGACAGGGTTTCTCCGTGGAGTTTTGGTGCCTGTCCTGGATCTCGCTCTGTAGACCAGGTTGGCCTCGAACTCACAGAGATCCACCTGGCTCTGCCTCCCAAGTGCTGGGATTAAAGGCGTGCGCCACCACTGCCCGGCTAGCCATGTATCATTTTTATGTGCAGCAATGAAATTTACATATTAGAATGCAAACATTCTCAGTCACATGTTTTTTCCTCAGGAATCTCTCTCAACTAATTAACTTAGGTAAGGATGGAGCCATGCAGGCACCCCGACTGATCTTAGCAATGCCAAGTTGGAGAGCAAGCTCTTCCAGTCAGTTGTATTATCTGGACCTATTATTACACTTTATCAAATTTCCACCCTAGCCTAGCTATCTTCCCCTCCCCCACTCCCAGATGACCATCTTCTTTGCTCCCGATGAACTGAAAGCTCTCTGAAGGCCTGAGCTCAACCTAGCTCATTACTAGAACCATAGCACCTAGAGTCAGAGCTAACACAATGATATTCAGTATTTTTGAACAAAATCAAAGCTGGTTATGGTTTAATGGCATAGTGGTAGATGTCAAGCTTGGCGTGCATGAAGCCCTGGCTATCATCAATGATAAATCTAATAAAACTCTTCTATATTGTTTATTTTTGCATCTCAAAACTTATGAAATGTCTAGACAAAAATTGAAGGCTACGGATGTTTCACTATCAGTATGATGCCATTAGTGTGAAGCTTATTAGTAACTAATGAATGTTATGTACTATGACAAATGTTTTCTGATAAATAACATGCCGGATATATATGAAAGTTTCACTAGAGGCATTGAAAGTCCAGAAAACATGCACTGAGAATCACTGCATGAAGTTATTCAAAATAGTCAATTTTTAAATTTTATTTGCTCATTAAGTATAAAAATATAAATGCATAATTGATAAAAATGTGATATGTGTGATCATTTGATATTTGTCTAATACTATATAGTTTCTCACAATCAAATGAATTAGCATATTCATGACCACCCATAGGTACACTTGGTGTGTGTGTGCGTCTGTGTTGTGTAAGTGTGCACTCATATGCACGAGCGTGTGTACTTTAAGGACATGAATGCTTTCTTATCAAATTTGAAGTAACCAATGTGGTACCATTAATTATGGTCAGCAATCTGCATACTAGATTACCATAGCACATTCACGTTAGAACATTTATATACCTCAGCTAACTTCTCTCCCCACTCCTCTCCCCTAGCAACCAGCATCTTGTTCTGCTTGAGTAAGCTCAACTGTTTGAGCTCCTGTGTATAAATGACATCATATTTCAAAATATTTGTCTTTTTGTATCTAGCTTATTCATTGTTTTAAGAATAATTAATAGATGCTATTTGAAACACCACATATTTTAAAATCAAATTTAAAATACATATATGTGTGTGTGTGTATGTGAAAATGGCAATATAATTCTTTTTTTGTTTTGTTTTGTTTTGTTTCTTCGAGACAAGGTTTCTCTGTGTAGCTTTGCGCCTTTCCTGGAACTCACTTGGTAGCCCAGGCTGGCCTCGAACTCACAAAGATCCGCCTGCCTCTGCCTCCCGAGTGCTGGGATTAAAGGCGTGTGGCACCACCGCCAGGCAGAAAATGGCAATAAAATTCTTTAAAAGACAGTTCTACTGCAGAAGTTATCATAACTTGAGCTAGCCTTAAAATTTGGATCTTAGTTCTTTTCTTTACAAGGCTCATGACTTTTAGAAAGTTATCCACATTGATATTTCATTTTTTTCTTTAAAAAATAATAATACCTACTTCACAGAATTGTTATAAATGTGATAGCTAGTTAAAGTCCGACAAGAAACACTTGTTATTGGTTCTTCCACTCTGAGTATTCTATTTACTTCTCCTAACGTCCTCTGACACCCAACACATTTTGTAATTGTATTAATATGATTGCAATATTGGTGGAATAGGCCTTTATTCTTCTTGTCTGATTGACTAACTCTGACATTTTCTTGGAGAATCAACTTAGTCTGTTTCTTCTCCACTAACCTTGCCTAAACATCTCTCTCTGTCTCAGTGATATCATAACCCTTCCCCATGCTAAAAGTCTGTTGTAGTTTGAATCTGAATCATCTCCTAAGGTCCATATAATATGTATTCCCCAGTCCATAGTACTACTGGAAGGTAGGGAATAATTGGAAGAATTTAGACCACTTTGGTGTATTTGTGAAGGTAATGCTAGGACCCTGACTTCCTTATGCTGTTTTTAAATTTGCATATGCTATAAGATAATAGGTAGCCTTCTCTCCACAGGCTTCTGACATAATTTGGTTGTATGCCTTTTCCCTGGGGAAGACTTGAAGAAATGCCTATCCCCCGTCAATCCAGAGAGGGAGGGAGAGAGCAATGATTCTTCTAAGTCCAGGTCGCTGAACAAATGAGTTTATTACAGTTATTTACAGAAGCCAGGGTAGCTTGAAGCAGCTACACCACTTAGAACCACCCCCCCAACACACACACACACCCAGGGACAACTTACAGGCAGCTACATCACTGAGCAATCCCACTTGCATGTGGTATAGATGAGCCATGAATTCATATGACTGATAAGTTCCCTGGCTATGTAGCAGCAGTTACAGCACTACTCACTTCAGTAACTTTAAGGTGCACAGTGACCTCATCAGGAGTTCACAAAGGCTCATGAGCCCCATGATCCCTATGACCACATGATCCCACAAATTCTGTGAGTCTCTGTCATTCCATTGCTGTTTTGATACATTGGAAACAGCACATAAAACAGATAATTACCAAACTTCTTTGAAACAATTGAAAGTTTGGTGGTAGTTGTAGATTGCCAAAGGAAATGATAAAGGTGAATACTCAATTTTCATTTGGAAAATTAGTAAAATAGTTTCCTCCTCAAATAGGCAAGTGGGAGGTACTGAGAATGTGTAGAAAACTGAAGATTCTGTACCACTTAGGGTGTATCTGTAAACCTTCTGTGGATATGTAGTAAGTAGTTGTATGGCTTTGAAGCTCAGGAGACATGTTTCATTGGGGAGATGCATATTTGAGAGTCATTTATGTACTCAACTAATATTTGTTCAGTGTCTTCTGAAAGTAAGATCACTGCTCTAGACACAAATTATTAATACTCAGATTAATTACACACTAGTGGGACTTTTGACAGGTGTGCAAGGAAAAAAATCTCAGCCAAGATGACTTTACAGATCACCTGCTACAGTCTTCTCCCCAGCACCCCTGCCACCATCTCCAGTGGATCACACAGATATTCTCCTCCAAACTCCCTTCCCATGTTACTCATGCTGTTATCTTACCCCTCCCGCCCCCCTGCTCCAGCAAGGATTTCCTGGAACCCCACCATCCAAGATGGCCAGAGAAACAAGTAGATCAGTGAAGCATGTAGGCAACTTTCAGATCTTCAGTAGCCTTTCTCTCCTCTAAATCCAATCTCTCAGTTTCATCCCCAATTCTACCAGTGGCCTTTCCTCACTCTGCCCCAGCCCCAGGGGACTAAACAGATTCTAGTAGATCACCCTGCTTTCCTCATTTCTGTGGACTGTCTGCCTCCCATACCTATCCAAATTCTCAAGTATCAGCTCTCAATACCTAGAAACACATTTTACTCAGAACTCACAGAAACCACTTCTGACAGTATTCCAGAGGAATTCCCTACCAGACAACACACAGTCACCACATCCTCCTAAGAACCAGAGTGGGCAAACAGAAGCCGAGGAACAAAACACCCACCAAACAAAGGCAAGACTAGATATCAGCACCTAGAATTCCAATATCCCAAACCTAGACGCCTAGACACCAGCATAAAAACACAACAACAGCCAGAAGAATATGTCTCCATTAGTGCCCCGCAACCCTATTGAGACCTGAGAATTGCAACTTAGCTGAAGCATATGTAGTCAAGGACCATAAAATAGCCTTTATGAATATGATAGAGGAAATCCCTTAAAAATTTTTATGAAAACAATGAACGGTGAAAGGAAATGAAAAGTCTCTACAATACCAGGATTTCCTAGAGTTTCTGGTTCTGAGTATGAATGGCTTGACCAGGAGAGTACATATTTATATGTTGCATGTATTTTTCTTCAATATAGGTTGAATTATAACTTCCTAGACTTGACATAGGAACCTGTGACTTCATTTTGAATCTAATCTATATGATGGCTCTGTTCGTTCACATTTGCCTTCCGTGGTCCATCATATACAGTGTTTTCACTACTGAACGAAACATAACCTGACTTGACAATGCCACTAAAATCATTCAGTTTGAGTTACAACCAAGGAAATCCACTGAGCTTGACTTTCTACAACTGCCTCAACTTTGCTCTCCCATGTGTTAGGAGGAATTGCCTAACGCTTTTAGATTATCAAGTAAATTATTTTGATTTTCATTAATTGTGGTGCTTTGTTTTTCTTCAGAGGATTTTGAGATGGCTGTTTTTTTAGACCTTAAATGAATAAACTCATTTCACAACTAATGCTGGAATCCTAGAGCATCTCGGAATTTATCTGAATGCTTGGATAATTAGGTATTGCCAAACCTAAATTTTAAATAACAGTACATTTTTAGTTATTTGAACACTTAATTAATATGAAAAATGATAATCATAATATTCAATGATGTCTTTCCTAAGGTTAAACAAAATAAGGACTCACAAGAGGATGCTGTCAGAATATACTGGATTATGTTTGTTCTAACACTGCAGAGGCAAAAAAAAATTGTTTACCTTAGTGCTATATATAATAACTCTGAAAGACTCAATATAGTGATTTGTAACAAGAATTTTTTTTTATTTTATAAGAAAATAAAAATGGAATTGGAAGCAAAAAGCAACAATGCAAGGTCAAATCGGTGAATGGGAAGTAGTTTTCCTCAGTACATATGTAAATTCTTGATGCTTCATACGGCCTAATTAGAATGCTATGGATAAATGAGATGTAGAAAAAATGATTTCCAAATACTGTTTCTTTGTTTAAGTGATGAAAAACTCAGCTCTTTGATTGGCCATTTTAAAAGGGAGGGAGACTCCCAAGAAGCAAAATGTCCATTTTCATTCTGGCTTAATGATTCACTATCCAAGTGTGAAATTAGGTAAATAGACAGTCTGTCATGCAGACGTAAAATTTTGAAATGCCTAGGGATTTTTGACGGTGTCACCCAGTGTCTCTGTTTTTCCTTTTTGCTCATTTTCTGTAATTTGCAGAATGGTGTTGAAATGCTTGCCACTCCAACAGAGGGGGAGAGTTAGAGTAGATTGTATTATTCACCAACAACACAATGAAAGTCATTCACAAAGTCCTCTGCCTCCTGGATACAGTAGAGGATGTACAAGCACCTGTTTTCATGGAAAGCAAGATGCCCTTCTGTATGAGGGATCTTTGAGATCTTAGGTAAGCCTCTCTTTAGAGAGACAGGGTTTTCTATCAACTGGTTCACTATCTCTACTCTTTCTGTCTTTATTTGGAAATTACAGAGATGGAAGAAGGGATATTATATTGAGAGCAAGGGGAACACCAGTTTCTCTTAATAATTTTCTCAAAAAGAATACATTTGCTCTTGAAAAAAATATGTATAGAAGACAATGGTAAAGTTAAAGCCTCACTTAAATCCATTTCCTCTAAGCTGCTTTGTTGAACTTCTCACTGAGTCCCTTTACAGTTTAGATAAGAATAAGGAAAATTTTCCCCATTGAATATATTCCTAGGACAGAACAAGCACCCAAAGGAAATATCATCTGATCTTGTATCAGAAAAGCTTTATTTTGGATAGCCAGGATTTTTATGACATTGTTGCACACTCTTATACCACATATTTTGAAAAAAAATAAATAAAAGAGAGAAATCAGTAGAAGAAGATCCTATCTGTATACCGGGGGACCACATCTTGTTTCATAGTATTCATAACACCAACTCCTATGTGCACATTCTAAAAGAAGATGTGACGAATCTGTACCCTAGATACAGAAAATATTCTATGAGATCTTCTGGAATTCAAAAATAAACATTTACAGACCTTGGTGTTTCAACGGTCAGCATGACACACTTGGATAAAGCCAACATTGCCCAGCTGTTTCCTTCCACAGTAGCGAGGAAAGCAAAACAGAACAGGAGAAACACCAACAAAGATCTGACATCTGAACAAATTTGAAGACCCATGCTTGATGACCCAGAGAATGCCATTCTAACAGATCTATCACTGGAGGTCTCCAGGTCAAAGAAAACAGGGTATCATTGAGAGAGAACATAGGAACAGTGTGCCTGCCCTGCTTTTCCAACAAGGAAACAATAGGAAGCAGTCTGCAGTCTGACATGGTTTAGGTTGGTGGACAGCTTGGTTTTTGTAGCTCACTATTAAAAAAAAAAAAAAAAGCAAACGAACAAACAAAAACAGGACCGAAGTATCCACTTAGCATATTTTCAAATTCCAGGAGGGAGAAACTCTGGAGAGAACATTGTCAGCTCATCTATTGTTTCAGGGGTCTCAGAAAGCACGTGCTTGTTCTGATGGTAGTGTTTATTTGGAATGTTTTGATTTTACTTTTCTTGTGGGAAGGAAATGGCGAAAATAACAAGGAGCACCAAATACCCTTAGAAGGCTGTTAGTCCATATTCTGAGCTCTTCCCCAGTGGCTGACTTGAGACAATCCTTAAACACAAACACACAGACGTGTAATAACTGCCTTAGGAAGCACGCGGTTGATAGTTTACATTCCAGAAGCCCCCTTCTCCCTCTGGATCATTTCTGACAAACACACATGGATAAAGGCTCTGGGGTAGTTTCTCTTTCAAATACCAATCATTAAGAAACAGTCATCATGTTCTCTAGACAGCTCCCCAAATAGAGTGTCAGGTAGGAAGACAGGCTCTGCCTTCAAAGGTAACTTTTCCTCACTTTCTTTTCTTACACTTCTCTGTGACCCTATCAGTTCTGCATTCAGTGGGCAGCAAAACAGGGTGTTTCACAGCATTTACAGCATGTCCTGGGGCGGAAAGCCTAGTGATGAGAGGTTGACTAAGATACCTCACACTCAGTAATGAACTCCAGTCATACCTCTGCCAACCTCTACCAGACAGAGTTTCTTATAGCCTCCGGGTTCCCACTATAACTGTTATTTCTACTCTGTAGAAAAGATGTAGCAAGCAAGAGATGCAGTTATACAATCAAATGCTTAAATATTTTTCAAAAATACAGACTAAAGTTAGTCTAAAAATGTGTTCCCTTTGATTTTGAGGTTAGTCAAATGTTATTAAAGACATCCATTCCTGCTCTCTTCTGCTAAATTTTATTTTAGTGCCACCAGCAAATGTCATATGTAGAAACTGTACATTTTATCATTTGTGGCCATAAATTATTTACACAGTTCAACTCAGACTGGAAAAGAAATTAAGATGTGTAGTACATCTTCAAGGAAACTGTTCGACTTGGGGAATACCTACCAGAAAATTCAGCAATTTTAGAAAGAAGTTATTTTTTAAAGATACATTTTGTACTCACTTGAAATAGTATATTATTCACTAATCTTACTACAGGGAAAGGTAAGTTCAGGCACCCTCTCCACCATTGCTAGGAGTCTTAGGTGGAGTCATCCTTGTGGGTTCCTGAGGATTTCCTTAGCGCCAAGTTTCTCCCTAACCCCACAATGGTTCCCTCTGTCAAGATATCTCTTTCATTGCTCTCTCTCTCTCTCTCTGTCCTTCCCACAACTTGGCCATCTTGATCTCTCATGTTTCCATCCCTCATCCCCTCCCCCGACATCTCCCCTGCCTCTACTTTACCTAGGAGATCTTAACCATTTCCCCTTCCTGGGGTGATCCATGCATGTCCCTTTTAGGGTCCTCTTCTTTACCTAGCTTCTTTGGGGTTGTGGTTTGTGCAGCCTGGCTATCCTTCTCTTTGTATCCTAATATCCACTTACAAGTGAGTACATACCGTGTTTGTCATTCTGGATCTGGGTTACCTCACTCAGGATGATTTTTTTCTAGTTCCATCCATTTGCCTACAAATTTGTTGATTGTTTTTTACTGCTGAGTAATACTCCATGTGTGTATGTACCCCATTTTCTTTACCCATTCTTCAGTTGAGAGGCATCTAGGTTGTTTCTAGGTGCTATGAACATAGTTGAACAAGTGTCCTTGTGGTATGGTTGAGCATCTTTTGGGTGTATATGCCCAAGAATAGTATTGCTGAGTCTTGAGGTAGGTTGGTTCCTAATTTTCTGAATTGTCATCCTAGACTCTACATCTAGTGAAGGATGGAAACAGATGCAGAGACCCACAGTCAAGCACTTGGCAGAGCTCCTAGAGTTCAGTTGAACAGAGAGAGGGAGGAGGGCTTATAGAAACAAGGGCAGGGGTCAAGGTCATGATAGGGAAACCCACAGAGACAGCTGACCTGAGCTAGTAGGAACTCATGGACTCAAGACTGATGGCTGGGGAGCCTGCATGGGACTGAACTAGGCCCTCCAAATGTGGGTGACAGTTGTGTGGCTTAATCTGTTTGTGGAGTCCCAAGCAGTGGGACATGAACTGGCTTTTTAGTGCCTATTCCCTAAGGTAGGATGCTTTATTCAGCCTTGATGCAGAGGGTAGGGGCTTGGTCCTGCCCTAATTTGGTATGCCAGCCTCTGTTGACTCCCCAAGGGAGACCTTACCCCCTATGAGGAGTGGATGGGGGGTGGAGAGGGGCAAGGTGGGGGAGGAGAAGGGAAGGGAGGGGGAACTGTGGTTGATATGTAAAATGAAAAAATTTTAAATAAAAAAAGAAGCACACACATACACACACTACAGAAACACACACACAGTGCAGAAGCATATGAACATACAGCACACACACGCACACAGCAGAAGCACATGAATACATAGTACACATATACACACTACAGAAGCACATGAACACACAGTACATATACACACACAAAGAAATAGTATATTCATATGTATATATATATATATATCACAGATGCTTACTTGAATAGATTTCATTGACTGTCATTTTAAAGAAGGATTCTATTGTAATGTTTTCCTTTGAACTAGCTAAATGTTCAAGTTAAATGTTAGTGTGGACCACTATTAAACTCCACTGATGCTCTGTACTTCATAAATTAGTACAAATTCAAATGATGACTTCTAGATTATTCTATTTGGGTAACAGATACCGTTTTGCCCTTTTAGTCATTAGTCATTTTGTCAATTAGTAGAAGCCTGGGTATTATAATCTAGTACATTCATTGACAAATAGATCACTATTAGCTTAAAAAGAAAAACCAACAACAATACAACAAAACCACAACAGACTATGAATCATTATCTAATCTGCTAAAATACACAGCTTCAGTCTTCTTTTCAGAAATAATCTTATTTGGTGAGTTTCTTCTTCAACCTATTCTCTTTTTTACACTATTGTGCTATTGTGGCTTATTCTCTTCTCTATATAAGGGAATATATAAATATCTATAAAAGGAAGAAATATCACTTTGCATCATTTTTTTTCATGCTGCTCTAGCAAAGAAATAGAGAAATTCATGATATGAGATCAAGATATACCAAAATGGCCAATGGATTGTTCAGCCAGTAAAGGAGCTTGACACCAAGCCTGCCTGACTGATTTAAATTTGATCTTTTCCACATGATAAGTGGTAGCAAGAATCCTGCATGTTGTCCCATGCTTCTACTTGTATACCTAATGTATCACAGGTGTAAACACACGCACACACACACACACACACACACACACACACACACAATTAGATAGATAAATAAACAGAATTTGTTTTAAAGCTTAAAAATTGGAGAAAGAGATAATGTATTGAAATACCTCTTTTCTCGATGTGAGGGATCATAAATGATTCCCACACCCTAAGAAACACTTTAGTTTCCAAACAGTGAAATCTCATTGGCAGATAAGAGCCTGGTTGTTATATAACATTATGTTGAGGTTAGTAAACCTAAGAACCAACTTGGATACTTCTGGTCCCAAAACAAAATATTGACTAGCAAAATTATACACA
This sequence comes from Peromyscus nudipes, assembly GCA_902168325.1. Lineage (NCBI taxonomy): Eukaryota > Metazoa > Chordata > Mammalia > Rodentia > Cricetidae > Peromyscus > Peromyscus nudipes. The sequence continues at coordinate 2,543 of CABHPH010151090.1, read as the reverse complement.
GCATAGATTAGTTTTACTGCCACTTTATTATTACAGCCAAGGTCATTACTACAATCTGTGGTGGTATTGTGTTCGCCAAAATATTGTGTATGCTAATAAACTTATCTGGGGTCAGAGAACAGGACAGCCACAATATTAAACATAGAGGTTAGGTAGTGGTAGCATACGCCTTTAATCCTAGCATTCCAGAGGCAGAAATTCATGTGTTCAAGGATACACCCAAGCATGGTGACCCACGCCTTTAATCCCAGAAAGTCAGCCTTTAATCTCAGGGAGTGGTGGTAGAAAGCAGAAAAGTATATAAGGCGTGATGACCAGAAACTCGAGGCATTTGGCCTGAGCAGGCCTTTGGCCTGGAGAGGCCTTTGGCCTGGAGAAGCATGTGGCTGGTTAAGCTTTCAGGCTTCTAGCAGCAGTTCAGCTGAGACCCATTCTGGATGAGGGCTCGGGGCATCCAGTCTGAGGAAACAAGACCAGCTGAGGATCCGGTGAGGTGAGATAGCTGTGGCTTGTTCTGTCTCTCTGACCATCCAGCATTTCACCCCAATACCCGGCTCAGGTTTGATTTTATTAATAAGAACTTCTAAGATTCATGCTACAACAATCTAAATCCTATCCTCACAGCCACAGGTAAGTGTAGCTTCCTCCCTTCATCAAAGAGCTCTCTCTTTACCTTTACAGCAATAAAGACCATCACAGAAAACCACATCTAGACACAGTGCAGAGATTAAAAGATTATGGGGAGTCCAGAGCCAATGGATACATCTACATCACAGCTCCTACATCTGTGACTCAAGAAACATCATGGAAGAGGGGACAGAAAGACTGTAAAAACCAGAGTATCAAGAAATCTGCTGTAAAATAGTTACTTCCAGAAAGACTGCATGAACAAAACCAAACGAATGATAATATCACTGTCAATGTTAAAGTGGAAGGGGGAAATTTCCACGGGGTCTTACTCCTGAGCAAAGAACTACAAGTAATTAATGACTGCTTGGAAAAGGAAACTTAGTCTCTTCCATAGATGAGCCCCATTATTGGCTGAACCAATAATGAGTGATTACTGAACCAATTTAGAATGATGAGCCTTGAAACCATAGACACATAAACAACAAAAAGTGGTATATTGTATTGATTATTGTATTGATATATTTTTTGTGCACATATACACACATACATATGTATGTATCTAAAAATATTTTTTTTAAAAAAAGGCTATCAACTTGAGAGCCAGGGGCGCCTGGGAGGGGTCTGAGGAAGGAAAAGGAGGGAGAAAATGATGTAACTCTATTTCAATTAAAAATATATTTTTAGACAGGCGGTGGTGTCTCAGGCTTTTAATCCCAGCAGAGGCAGGCAGGCAGATTTCTGAGTTTGAAGTCAACCTGGTCTACAGAGCAAGTTCCAGTACAGCCAGGACTATGCAGAAAACTCTCTCTCTCTCTCTCTCTCTCTCTCTCTCTCTCTGTATATATATGTATTTATGTATATATGCACATATATACATATATGTGTGTCTATGCATATATATGATATATGATTTTAAAGATATAGTTAAATTACATATTCTATACATTATATTATATACATTAAAATTCCTACATAATTATACAATCATGCTAAGCTTTCAAATCAAAAAGCATTTTTAAAATACTAGTTAAGTTTAGTTAAACAAAAAGATTTCTTTATCGCAAAATTACAGGAAATATTAGCTACGTTTTCCTCTTGGAGAGGAAATACAGTATCAGTGTGCCAAAAGATATATTTAAAAAAATTAAACAGATCAAGCCAATCAACTGTCTCACCCATTCAGAGGGCCTGATCCAGTTGGGGGCCCCTCAGCCATTGGTTCACAGTTCATGTGTTTCCATTCATTTGGCCACTTGTCCCTGTATTCCATCCATCCCTGGTCCCAACAACTCTTGCTCACATAAACCCTCCTCCTTCTCGCCAATTGGACTCCCGGAGCTCCACCCGGGGCCTGACTGTGGATATCTGCATCTAGTTCCCTCAGTCACTGGATGGGGTTTCTAGCATGACAATTAGGGTGTTTGGTCATCCTATCACCAGGGTAGGTCAGATCGGGCTATTTCTCGACTATTGCCAGCAGTCTATTGTGGGGGCATCTTTGTGGATTTCTGTGGGCCTCTCCAGCACTTTGTTTCTTCCTATTCTCATGTGGTCTTCATTTACCATGAACATTCCTTGTGTTCCCTCTCTGTTCTTGATCCAGTTGGGATCTCCCGCTCCCCCAAGTTCTCTTTCCCTCGCCCCTCGCCCCTCATTACCCCCACTCACGTCCAGTCTGTTCATGTAGATCTCATCCATTTCTCCATCATTGGGCGATCCCCGTGTCTTTCTTGGGGTCCTGTTTTCCAGGTAGCCTCCCTGGTGTTGTGAGTGGCCGTCCAGTCATCCTTGTTCCACAACTAGTATTCTCCTATGAGTGGGTACATACCATGTTTGTCTTTCTGAGTCTGGGTTACCTCACTCAGGAGGATTTTTTCTAGATCCCTCCATTTGCCTGCAAACCTCATGATGTC
>CABHPH010151089.1:13759-50391 GCA_902168325.1 Peromyscus nudipes | reverse complement strand
TGTGTGTGTGTGTGTGTGTGTGTGTGTGTGTGTGTGTGTGTGTGTGTGTGTGTTTGTCCTGAAATATAACCTGCTCAGTCTGTGTAATGTTACCTGTATGTATGTTTTCAAGAATGACCATTTGGTATTGGATAAACAATCAGTGTGCTCTTCCCTGTCCACGTTAGCATGTCTATTGGTGTTGCCCTTGTTAAGTTCATGTTTAGGCAGTCACAGTCACGCTGGTGACACTTTATGACTGTAACTTCCAACACTACCAAGAAACACAATCTCACAGCAAACTCCATGATCCTCTGGCACTTCCAATCTTCCTGTTCTCTCTTCTTCAAAATTCCCTGAGCCTTAGATTCAGTAGTTTGTTTTATATATATATATATATAGATAGATAGATAGATAGATAGATAGATAGATAGATAGATAGATAGATAGAGATAGAGATAGAGATATATAGATATATCCACTGGTACTGGACTCTACAGTTCTGCATTTTGATTGGTTGTGGTTTTCTGTAGTGGTCTCTGTCTGTTGTAAAGAGAAGTTTCCTTGATAAGGAGAGAAAAGTACAGTTATCTGTGGGTCTAAGAACAAATGTTTATAGACTATTGTGAGGGATTGTGCTGGTTTGGGTAAAATGGTGGTTACAGGCTCTCCTCCATTATCTATAACTTTGCTAGAACTTAGTAGTCAGCTAGGTTTTCAGTACCTGGCATGTTTTCTCTCTTGTTGAGCAGGTCTCAGGTCCAATTAGAGAGTTGTTGGTTACCATCGTGTCTTGGCAGTAATTAAAGCCCTGTTGTTATCACACAGGAGCTTAGAGTTAGGCAGTAAGAAGTTATCAAGGAGTATGATGGAGGTCAGAAGGACAGGAGTTTTAGGAGTGGCTTGAATTAATTTCGCCCTCAGAAGAAAGATCTAGAAGCTTAAGAATTAGTGGCATAAAATACAAAATTCCCGTCTCAGAGAAAGATCTCTGCTACCTTTCCAAGTTCTCACAGTCTACATCATTTAATGTTCTCTTCTCTGCATGTATTCAAGCCCACCCCACTCCCTTTTGCTTCTTTCCCCCCTTAGATCACAAATACTCAAGTCTATCACTTATATCAAGAAAATCAAATTACATAGACTTCCCACCCTCCCACCCCTTTCTTCACAGGCTAGCTTCTGGAAATGGTATCAAACCTCCAAAAATGGATGATTTTGTAGACATTCCACTTCTAAACCCCCGGGTAGTCACAAGATGATCTGTTGGAGGTGGGGATAAAAATATTCAAATCTTAGCTTTTATTTATCTAAAAATATATGAGTGAAATTATGTTTTACTAATTCAGTAAAGCTATGCCATAATTCATAAGCTGATGCCAAAAAAGCCATTCATGTAAAAATCAGAGTGTTGTTCTTGTAAGTTTAATGAAAAATAGAATTAGAAGGTCACTTTGTACTACTTACTAGTAAGCATAGTACCAGTTGAAAAGGTGTGTTTCCTGAAAAAAATGTCAGCAAACTTGTTACTAGAGCCTGTAGGAGTCAGAGGACAATAGAGTGTCATTTTCCAAGAGCTTTAATCAAAACATAATTGTTTGCATAGAATTCTATACCTTGCTAACTTATCACTTGGAAGAGAAGTATCAAATTTAAATAATTTTTACTAGTCTCCGTTAAAGGAATCGTTTTCTTCCCCTAATCATAAGCAATGAAAATTAAGACAAAAGAAGTTGAAGCTGCCGGGTGGTGGTGGCGCACGCCTTTAATCCCAGCACTCGGGAGGCAGAGCCAGGCAGATCTCTGTGAGTTCGAGGCCAGCTTGGACTACCAAGTGAGCTCCAGGAAAGGCGCAAAGCTACACAGAGAAACCCTGTCTCGAAAAACCAAAAAAAAAAAAAAAAAAAAAAATAAAAAGTTGAAGCCAGAAGAGTGAGGTGTAAGAAGAAATGGCAAGAAAGAAGTGAGCAGAGAGCTAGAGACACAGTAATCTAGAGGCATGGGAGTTAAATTATCAGTGAACTGGGTGGTGGTGACACACGCCTTTAATCCCGGGAGGCAGAGCCAGGCGGATCTCTGTGAGTTCGAGGCCAGCCTGGTCTACAGAGCAAGATCCAGAACAGGCACCAAAATTACACAGAGAAACCCTGTCTTGAAAAAAAATATATCAGTGAGTGCCTGGGGTTTTAAAATCCAATGCATATGCATTTGTTCATTGGGAGGTTGTTGAATACCAGCGCTGGAAGTAGAAAGGTGCACTGGGAGATGAAGTGTGACAGAACAGTCATCCAACCTCCTCTACATTCATTAAGTCAAGTTTTTAATTATGTCATCCAAGTCTATATCTTCTAATTTGCTCATCACTGAGAGAGGTGCCTCTGATCTCTATTGAAGCTAATTTTCTGATATTCACCATGTGTAATTCTAAATAATAACAATGTAATAATAAAAAATGTGATTAATTTCAGAGTCATACAAATCAAGATCAAACTGTAAGTACTGGGCAAAGGAAATGTGATATGGAACTGTTAAGGCTTTCTAAATTATTTTGTTGATGATAATTACAGGACTGTTGACTCATGTTGTTGGTCAAAGTTTACATAAAATGGTTTTTAAAGTAGCTATTTGTAAATGGTAAATGAATAGATAACTAAGAATCAGCAAAAGGCATAAGGAATAATAAATATTATACGTATATATAGAAAATAGGAAAGGAGGGGAGAAATTTGAAGCAAGGGAAAATTGAAAACATAAATCTAAATATAATAATAATCACACAAAATTTAATGGGTTAAATTCAGCCATCAAAATCCAGATTGCCAGACAAGACAGAAAAGCTAAATGTGGTTATATGCTGTTTACAAGCGGCAACCTTAAAACAGAGTTATTGTATGTTAAAGGGTGAAGAAAAAGATATGCTAGATAAATGCCAACCAATCAAAAGAAGCTTAACCAAATGGTATTTCAGGGAGAAAGAATTCTTAGAGGCAAAGATGTTCACTACCGAACCAAAAGGAAACAATTTCCCAAGAAGGTACTGTAACCCTAAGATTGTTCTCACGTGATAATAAAATGCAAAATACATAAAGCAAAGACAAAATTACCATGTGAAACTGTGAGATCAGCTATCATAATGAGAATCTCCAGGAGCTCACTCCATAATTAAGAAATTCCTGAGCACAGAAATTAGTGATGATATAAAAGATTCACATGACGTGACAGAAAAGTTGATCTAATGAATATAGAGAAATCTCCCTAACCATATTCTGTCCACTGCTTCACCCCAGCTGTTTCCCTCCCAACACTCCTAAGAAGGGGCCTCCCGATGACCAATGGCCAATGACCAAATTTGTATTTTTTCTATGCTAAAACTACTGAAATCTCTCTGATAATTTGACTTTTACAGCCTTGGATTTCTATATTCCTGTGTCTCAGAAATCCTTCTGTCTGTCTGTCTCTCTGTGTGTATGTGTGCGTACGCATGTGTGTGTTTCTCCCTCCCTGAATCCAGCATTCCCTTCAAGTGTTTAGCTGTGTCTAGTCTTCAAGTATCTTTTCTTCCTTTCATTCCACCCACCCCCACCCCAACCCCCACCCCCACCCCCCATATATCCCTCAAAAGTAAATTTCGCACTATGCATCGATATCTTCTCTGCAAGTTTAGCGGGCAAGGGTTTTCTTAGGAGGTGCCCAGTTGCAACTGCTGTCCAAAGTGTAATGGCAGAGACTGTAGATGTCCTATCATGGTGACTCTCTCACCTTAAATCCAAGACAAGAACTATGTATGCCTAATTTTACCTCCACATCCTGCTCAGCCTTCACCTCTGGTAAATGTCTGGCAAAATGTGTGACTGAATTGTGGGTGCTCCGAGTTCTGTGTGTCCTCTGGATAGCTCCAGAAATAGTCTGTTGAAGGCCCAAAAATTAACTTCACACACATGGTTTCTGACTAAGGCCAGGTGCTTTAGTCCAAACCAAAGCCAAGGTTGTGGTCAAAGGTCAATGCAAAGCAATGCATGACCATTGAAACCCCACAACAAAGACATTCTTAGGCGTCACAGGAACTTCTCTATAAACTCAGAGCGCTGTCTTCACCATAGCCCTGAATCTACATGCATCCTTTCCTGTGCCTCTCTCTTCTGCCTTCTACCCACACATCTAATAAGATGTCATCAGTCCCCAAGAGTGTAGGCCACGGGCATTTTGGGCACCAGTCGCTGCAGACCAGGGAACTTGGTCTTCTGGCAAAGCAAAGTGGCCGTTTTTCACAGACATTTCACAAGCACATAAGCCAAACTCCAGGCTTCGGAAAAAAAAAAAAAATCTGTCTCCTGTCCTTTCGCATTCCTGCGGCAATAGAAGTTCATTTTCTCATCATATACTGTAAATTACAGGCTGAAAAGGTGGGTCGAGTCTGACTTCAGCCTATAAATAGCTGATTTCACTTCTCCTCCTCCTTGGAGGGGCCATACTTGGCAGTGGCTTAGCTCCGTGCACACCAGCAGAGGGACATCACAGCAGGAATAGAAATCAAATCTCCCTCCAGTCAGCCTGAGGGCAGAACCCAGAGTTCTCCATGCTTCCAAATGGGAGAAGCCCCTGGCCTGTGCACACATATTTTTCTATGAGGCAACATCTGGGTAAACCCACTTGCGGTCTCTCTTCATCCCTCTCATGCACCCCTTCTGCAAATAGCTCCCAGCACTGCCCTGGCATCTTGTAAAATAAAAATCAAAGCTGAGCAAATAATTTAAGACTCATGTTTAAACCTTTCCCAGGTCCCTGAATTCATTGCCTCTTAAAGTAAAAATACCTGTGCCAGAGGCTCCCTTCAACTGCTCGGGAATTACAGCACCCTCCCCTCCCACCAAGGAAGGATTTGGGGTTGGCATTTAAGGAGCGCCTCCCAGGGCCCCCTGTAAGTCAGTTTCTAATCAATCAACAATATTATTTATTACTAGCCTCGCGCCCAACACTAAGTAGAGGTAAAAAGAATGAAAATGGGAACCTCTGTCCACGAGAGGCACACAGTCAAGTGGAAGAGACACAACGCACTGGATAAAACGGCAGGGAAGTTCACAAGAGAACCGGGATTAAGCGTTCAACCAAGTGGAACAGACGGGAAGCATGTTAGGCGTTGGACAAGCATGGGCTCCGAAGACAGAAGGCTCCGTGCGGGTGGGGATCGAGCTGGCAGGCAGTAGAAAGGCAGAGAAGATTAAAGGAAGTGTGTACGGCTGGGGGGGTGGGGGGTGGGGGTGGGAAGCACAAACAAGTGCAAGAAATCCAGACAAAAATCATGCTCCAGAAGATAGGACACCTGCAGAGAAAATATACAGTCCCTGGAAGGGGCTTACGCTGTTCCTCCCCTAAAACATCCATACGGTGAAGTCCTAACCCTCACCGCATAGAATGTAGTCCTATGGAAGATGAGGGCTCTTGAAAAAAGCGATCACAGGGTGGGCTCTGATCCCGTGTGACTACTGTCTTCCTTAGAAGGGGAGATGAGGACAGACATGAGCGGAGGGGAGCCTGTGTGAGGGAACAGAAAGGTGACCATCTGCAAACCAAGAAGAAAATCTCAGCGGCAAACAACCCTGCCAATATTTTTATTCTAGGCTTCTTAGCCTCCAAGAGAGTAAGAAAATTAATTTCTGTTATTTAAACCACCCTGCATTTATAGTGCTTTCTATGAGGGGCCCTAGCAAACTAACATAACCAGGTTCTCCTGAAAGGAACTCCCCATGCAGTAGGGATGTCTCAAGAGTCCCAGGTTCAAGGCCATGCAGAAGTGTTGAGAATACAGATACCCATATGGATGTGATGATGTTAGAGGCAACGCAGACGAGCCCAGGCACAGGTCACATGTGTCGTTGAATGCAGGGCTGGAGGTAGGATACCTTTGAAATCTGCAGAAGAAGGGGCCTTGGAAAACAGGCCATTGCTTCAGTTCCCACGAACGACCTTCTTGAAAAGTAGGTGCCCTTTCCCAACCTCCAGCCTTTCACAGCAAGAGATGTGTTAGGCGACACGATGCCCATAGACCGTCTCCAACACTTCACATTCCATGCAGGCCCGAGTTTGGAGCATCATGTTAGGAGGAAGCCCTAAGCCCTCACTATGCTCTGACTGTATCACTTCCCAGCACAGCTCTGGGCTGGGTACAAAGTCATGGAAGAAATGCTTGTTGGGAACTAGTTGCGGCAGCACTGTCTACTCTGCATTCAGCCCTGGGGACCCTGAACTCCTCAGTCACTCAGTTCTGAGTATTCCAGCTGTAGTCCTGACCACTCCAGCTCCCAGGTACCATAGTTCCTGCCGGAAAGAGGGAATGAATCGGCAAGTGGGTTTAACGCTCTTTGGGGGGAAGTAGCATCCAAGGGCATCACTGACATTTCAAGATGGTAACAAGTTGGTGGTTTTACACTCTGTTTAGGTTCCTAGCGTCTATATTTGTGTATTTATCTAATTCTCCAAATTTCACTGGTACCAGTGAAAGCAGTATCCCCAGTACAACTCTATACTCACAAGAAGGGCTGCCAGAAAAGAAAAATGTCCCACATGTTGGTGTAGACATGAAGAGGTAAAATCTGCCTCATCATTAGTTGTAAAACTACTATAAATGAGCCAGCAACAGTTACTAACATACAGGCCTTATGACCCAGCTATTGCATCCCTAGATGTATATACCCAATATAATGTGTACATAAGTGCATCGCAAAATACATACACAATAGTAGTGCTGTTTTGACAGAATGTTCTCCAGTTCAGCATAAATAAGTAAGTACAAGCATATACCACAACAATCCGAGGGAATCTCATGACCATCATGTTGAAAAATGAAACACAGATTACACGTCGTATGATCATACCCATGAAGTTCACAGTCTAAGCTAATGTCTCGGTGGATTTAAAGTCAAGTGAATGGTTATACTCTGTGGGTGGGGAGGTCTGAGAAAGGTCTTTGAGATGCACCTACTAATCGGTTTCTTGAAACGTGGAGCATGGTGACTGTCCTATGCTACCTCCTTGAAGAAGAAAGTACCATGGCACATGTCTGTACTGACTCCAATACAAGCCCCATAAAGCCCTAAGGATAGTCCTTCATGCTTGATAGGTATACAGCATATGTCTTGTGTAAACTAAATCCCACTAGGTGCCACCTCCAACAAGTAGCATAACGGCCACTGTATGACTCATAACTGTATGAGCCATATCACGAGGACAGACAGGAACATTTCTATCATGGATTCAGAATAGACCAGCCCAGGTCTGGGTTGCCTCCAGGTCGAATTGAACACTTTGCTCTCCAGCTGATGATGGCTTCTCCTTCCAGGGACCTGGCAAATCTATTTCATCCTGGCATTTAGAAAGCTATATCCAGGCCTCAGGGACCAACTCACAGGTCAGGAGGCTGCTTGAAGGATTTTGAACACAGAATACGGGATGTAGAAGCCAGTGAAAATCAAATTGGATGATTTTTTTTTTCTCTCTCGAGAAAGCAAGTGCCTGACTTTAGTGCATTCGCTTACACCCTCAGTCATTTACAAGCCAGTGGCTTCATGCACTAGTACACAGAGGTGGATAAGACACAGTCTGTGCCTGCCTCAAGCGACGCAGAGGACTCGGATGGAAAGCTAAGTGCTTGACCTATGTGAGCCGCAGGAAGCTCTCACCTTGCCCTAGCACCCCACAAGCAATCAGTAGTGCGTAGAGGAGAGGATTGGTACGGAGTAAGCCCTTCATCATCAGTGGTCGCTTCCACTGTTCACAGCAACGCGTCACAGAAGCATGTGCGGGTTTTTGTGAGAATTCAAATACGAAAGGGATCGGTTGAGTTGGGGCAGGTTGGTTAGGAAATATCTCACATATCTGATGCCCTGGAGCATTCCAAAGGCACGGACAGGTAGGAGGAGAGTTCTGTCTGGAGACCCACACCCCACACCTGACCCAGGCCTCACACTTGCTCAGTCCACAGAAAATAAGAGAAACCAGAGCCCAAAGCTATGAAGAGTATTTAGCCATTCATCAGAGGCTCCATCCCCATGGCTGTGCCCTTCAGAGAGCACCAGTGTCCTTGGCAGACATCCATTGTCCCCAACCCACTAGACACTGTCAAAGAGAGCCTGCGCCTATTCCTTTAACTTCGCAGAATCAAACACTGGTTCCTGCTGAAGGACTGGTAGTGGTATTGACCACCCTGAGCTCCAAAGAAGCCTTGTAGCCCCAAACCCTCTTTGATGAGGGGGGAAACCCAGTGGGGAGGGGGAATAAAATAGGTAGAAGGAGAATAAGACAGGGTAAGGGGGGGTGAAAGAATGTAGGAACCCAGTTTCCACTGTCAAGTCCCCCCACCCCCAAACCAACGCTGGTTCCTCTGCAATTGCCCCATGACGCCGCCGAGAGGCTTTGTGCTGGGGCACAGTCTTGGCAGAACACCTCGGAAGTCTGTCACCACCCGCTCGGATTTTTCCCAGGGGAGGGAGGGAAAAAAAAAAAAAAGCACCTGTCAGAAATGTGATAGACTTGTCAAGAGGACACCAGAACGGCTATATACATAATGCAAAAACAACAACATTCCCATCAACAAGAAAAAGAAGGATGAAGAAAGGCCCTCTGCAGCATTTGGAAAAAAAAAAAACCTACACAAAACCCTCAGTTGTTTCCTCAGGAGCAATCTCGTAAATAGGGCGGCTGCTACGTATGCCACAATTCTCCTCTTCTCTTCCCTTCCCCAGGCCCCACCATCACCTCTTCCTCCTCATCTCAGCTCCTTTCCTTCTCTCTCTTCTGTCTGGGACCTTTTTTTCTGTTTTTTATTGATTAATATTTTTCTTTGACAACTCCACACATATTTCTTTCCCCTCCCCACCCTCTCTTCTCTTCCCTGCCCCTATTTTATCCCCCTCTCTACAGCTCATCATGCCTTTTCCACATTAATGACATTTTTTTCATAGAAATGTCCTATTTAGTGCTGAGAACTAAAACCATCATTTATCCTAAATATCTTTTTTTATGTGTATTTACTTATTTAATATGTGGTATATGGGCATTTGAATCATGGCACATGTGCATGTCAGGTGACAATATGTAGAAATTGGCTCTCTCCTTCCACCCTGTGGGTTCCAGGAATTAACTCAGTTCTTCGACTTTGGCTGCAAGGACCCTTACCCACTGAGCCATCTCGCCAGGCCTGCCTAGGACATTTTCCATGGTACAGAAAGAGCGAGAGATCTTAATCCCTTGGGCCTAAGACCGAGGCAGAAAATGCCCAGAGTCTCTTTCAGCCCAGGTTCTGTTGTACAGGCTCACAACAACATCCCTGGCCAACACTGGCTCCCCCAACTATGAAAGTTCATATTAAAGTTGATACCTCTACATGGCATCAAGAGAAAATTACAGAAAGTAGTGACTCCACTCTCCTTAATATCTACTGTAGCATTGATTATCCAAGGCTCTCCATTCTTCCTCTACATTTGTGAAAGCCACGATACTTCAAACTCCATCCTTCACACCCAATCCAGTGATTTCCCAAAAGGAGGGAAGAGCTCAAGAAATGTTTAACGACTAAACAGGTAATCAGGACTGGTATGAATGCTCGTATGTGTAAATGCATGAATGCCTCCATCATGGGAAGGAAAGTTATTGTAATATTTACCTTCAGCTGGTGCTCATTTGTATTTTGATACAATTTTCAATAATGCATCCATATGATCTAAAATAAAATATTACCTATAAAGGAAGACAACACTCTCTTTCCATGCCTTCCATCATCCACCAGTCCTGTCCTCAAGACACAGACAGCCACTGCCTTTGTTTACCTATTTCTTCTGAAGTGTACCTTTGAACATCTTGACTTACCAATTTTAGACCTTGTATGTTTGTTTCTGGTTATACTGAACAAGTATTAAATGCTCACAAACTATCAAATCCTTGTTTTTCCTCTTCCTGTCCTTCCATTAAGTTTACATGTTATTCAATTTTATTTTGATAGAATTTACATTATTTGTAAGTAGCCTCTGCTGCTAAGACAATGTGTCATGACTGTGAAGAGTGAATGATGGTACTCAAGCTTCATATATGACTGCCAGCCAGATTCTATTTTCAGACCCCTGTGGTCTTTCATTTCCAGCTCTTGGGCATTTTGATTCCAGAAGAATAAACCAGCCCACATCTTACAAATATCACCCTCTGCAAACACTTAAGAATTATAACTCTCCTGCTTAGGTAAATTAGCTGCGGGGCTACTCCATTTTTGTTTTCCAAATGTCTGTTGTAATCACTCACCCACCCCATTGTCTCCATTTCTATTCTTCCACAACATTCTTATTGTTTTATGCCCCTGCTCCTGCTTCAGTGGGGTTTCAAGAAGGAGGAAGGGAAATGTAGGTGTGTAGCTGAAGTTATCCTGTTCCTTCCCGGCTCCTGCGGCCCTCAGACCCAAGCAAACACATGGAGACTTATATTATTTACAAACTGTATGGCCTAATGGCTCAGGCTTCTTGCTAGCTGTTCTTATATCTTAAATTAACCCATTTCTATGAATCTATAAGTTGCCACAGTATCTTAACATGTTGCTTCTCATCACGGCGGCTGGCAGCATCTCTCTGCCTCAGCCTTCTTTCACCCAGCATTCTCCTCTTTCCTTGTCCCACCTACACTATCCTTCCTGCCTGGCTACTGGCCAATCAGCGTTTTATTTATCAGTCAGTCATAGCAACATATATTCACAGCATACAGGACATCCCACAGCATAGGTGAATACAGCTACATTTAAGTTAAAGCTGAACAGCCTTCTGTAGAATGCATAGCTGCATGGTCAGTAAAGAACAGCTCAAATCTTCTGCAGCAGAGTCGTTTCTTTTTGTTCCCCCAGTGGTCATGGGTGGGATCTGATGAGATCTCAGTATTCCTGGGCATAAAATATCAGACGAATAAGACTTTCATTATGTGTACGGTGGCAAGAAAACAAGAGTAGATTGAGTAGTAGGCTGATGGAACTTTCTCAATAAGAAAACCACGACCCTTTGACTTGACTAGTCAAGTCAACAAGAAAACCAACGCCTAGACTTGACTGACTCTGTTCTCATACCCACAGCCCTTTTACTGAATGAAAATTTATGCTATGAGGAGTGAAGGCCATGTACCTTCATGTTTATATAGTAGTGACTCATTAAAGAGAAAGAGTGGCAGGGAAAGTCTATCCAAAAGAAAGGGAAACACCCGACACTCCAAGACTATGACACAATCCAAGTTGACACTAATACACAGGGAGCTCAGGGAGATTCATGAGTCCCTGTTAAAGCAGAAAGACAACACATGCAGTCTGCAATGGGTTCCAATGGGAAAGCCAGAGCATGGATCTCTGGCATTCTAGAGAAAGTCCATGATCTTTCATTAAAGAATCACACTTCATCTAAAAACTAGTGCTTGCTCTAAGACAGAGTGTGATCCTGGGGTACAAGAAGGCCATGGGTGACAAGACCACACACCATAAACCTGGCACTGTCAAACCCTTCAAGCCATAAGGTCAGGTAAGCCCAGCAGTAATTCATAGTAAGTTCCAATAGTGCCATCAAGCTGCATGAAAAGAAGACTCAAACTCCATTGACCTCTATATAGAGGTCATAAAGGTCTGAGTTCTGTTTATAGAAAACTCAGCTTGCTTTGTGAGTGCCAGACACAAGTGAACAGCCAACACAGTATATCCTCCCTCAAGGCAGTCCTCACCCTCGGCCAGATTGATGGGTAAATGGTCACTCAGTACTTTAGTCTTTGAGTTTCAATACATCAGATTGTACTGAGAAGACAAGTTCTGGTAAGAAGATCTCACAACTTTACTGAAACCTCTGAAAACTGAAACTGAACTTGAAATAGTGTCCGGAGATACCAATTTACCCAAAGGCAGCATGGAGAATTTTACTCTACATGTGCTACACGCAAAGCCAAGTTCAACAAGGCAGCAGAGCCTCTGCTCTCCATGGCTTTGAGGCTGCCTCTCCATAGGCTCAAAGCAGTATGGTTGTTTTCAAGGTCAAGTTCTCAGGATAGGAAAAAAAGAGAAGCTGGCTGAAGGAGGAGCATGAGTAGAGTTAAGATGTCTCCTTCCCACCTCAGTCAAAAACAGCTCTCTGGCTTTCCTAAAGTAACTCAACACAAAACCTTTGGCACATTCTCTTACCATATCACAGTGACATCCAATCAGTCCCCAAACCAGCAGACTCTACTCCTGGATGGCTCTGCTCTCTAGTCACCTACCCTCCTCCTTTACAACACTCCTCATGGTATAATTCTCCTTACATATTTACTAACCTTCCTTGGAGTTAAGTTGGAGCCATGTAATGTGGGTTGCAGGCAGAAAGTGAGTTTACTACTTCCGGGTCCTTTATCTGTGGGGGATACATTCGAAGAACCCCACCAAGTAGTGGTTGTCCAAAGCTAAGAATAGTACCAAGCCCAATGTAAATTATGTCATATATATTATATATGAAATAGATATCATTATATATAATTATATGTAGACTTCTTATAATACATGTAATATGTATAGACTTCTTATAAGAGTCAATATATAGCATAAGCACATTAATAACTGATAACAAAAGATAACTATAATAATATACTATAATAGAGGTTATAAAAATGAGGTCTCTCTATCTTTTAGGATATTTTATTGTACTATACTTACCCTTCTCTTTGTAATGTGAGATGACTCAATGCCTACATGATCAGATGAAGTGGAGTGCATCGCCCAAGCATTATGATACAATGTCAAGCTACTAATATACTAGTTACTTAATTCAATCTAATAACCAAGTCAGCTTGGAAGTGACTAACGGGTGAGTGATGTATACAGCATGGATACACAGAAAAAATGGTCATTTTAGTTAGGATGAAGCAGAGCAGTGTGAACTATTGTTCTACTCAGAACAGGAAGCAATTTAAAACTTATGCATTATTTCTTGGATTTTTGAGGTAACACTTTTATTAACTAGAATTTAATAAACTTTAGAAAGTAAATGCAAAGGTAAAGTGAAACCAGTCTAGCAGATTTTCAGTCTTAGACATACTATAGAGGTTAGTTGGAAAATTACCCATAATCTGTAGCTAGGAAATAAAATAACATAATTGCCCACATCCCTCCTCCCCTTCCACAGCCAGTATGGAGGTCATGTGTGAAAACAGGACAGCATGAGAAAGTCGAAGTCTGGAGCCTTGGTCACTACTGAAAACAGTGCTGCTCTAAGAGCCTCCCAACTCAGGGGAAATGAAACATCTGTAGGCTAAATCCCAAAATCTGAGGGGCACTCATTGCTACAACAGAGTGTAGCATTTCCTGAGTAATACAGACTTTCCCGTTGTGTCTGAGTGACTCCGGTCAACAGTAAACATTCCATCACAGTAGAGTTTGAATTTTGTCTGGTTAGACTATAATAGGACTTCAGAGTATATGAAATCCAACCATAAAGCTAGATTTTACTAGCCATCCTCTTGGTTCAACTATAAATAGGAGCAATGAAGACTTTCATATGAATGTAGTCCTACCACATTTACCAAAGCACAATACAAATTTGATAATGGATTATCTGCGTTTTGATGTTTTGTTTTGTGTTAAGTTGTATTTGATGATTGAGGACACAGATATTGATTTAGAAAAAAGTTTTATTTACTATCATTGCATGCTACGTGACAAGCTGCGCAAGCTGATGTCACTCTGAGAATAGCTACTGCAGCCTCTCTCCTTATAAACATGCTTTTAAGACTAATATTAAAATCAATCGGTCCTCATGGAATTTTAGCCATGCCCTGCCTGAACTGCTCACACACAGCTTTTGTGTATGCTTATATTGAAAATGCAATACTTTAGGTGTAGTCATAATTAATGACATACTTTGTAAGCAGTTAAGATCAGGTGAAAAAATTACCCATAATCTGACCATTTGAGAGATCACAACAAAGCCCAGAAATTTGGGTTCAGGTATAGGAGCCTGGAGAATCAAAGTCTAGATAGACACATTCTGCCTCCTACACTTTAGATCATTCCCAACAAGCTTCATTTCACACATCCAGCTCTAAATCCTGGAATCTGAGCTACCAGGTCTGGGTATAGTTCACTGTGTCTCAGTGGCCAGAGAACCAGAAGCCATGTATCCTGCTCTCTCCTCCATCAACCCAATGAGTGTCAGAGATGAAATGGTTGAAGTCTGGCAAAGTCAGACACACTGGCACAGAGCAGGGAGATTTTTGCAGAAACGAGTATGAATAGCAAAAAAATTGTTATACCACAGTAGCAAAAATAAGATGCATGCATTGCATCCCCAGTTGTGTGGTAGCTGAGTGATAGTTATCACAGGTTGAGGTGATGGAGGCCACCCACCACTATGCCAAAGGGAAATAATTCAAAACTGTTATCTGCCATCACAGGAAGGCAGGTCACATGCCTGCAGAGTGAATGGCTGAAGGTGATGGCTGGGGAAAGCCAGTATTTCACAAAGAAATAGAAATATAATGGCTGAGTTGTAAGGAAAAGCATCTAAAGAACTAAAACCAGCACCCAACTGCGAGATCCCAAAGAGGAAGAGATTAGAAAGAAGAATGCTTGCATAACTCAGGTCCATGAGGACTTCACAGTTAAGCATAGGGACTCCACCCTGCAGCAGAGAACAAAATAAGGATGCTATCTTCCCACCTAGGCTGTTTGAGACAGCCTCAAGATCACAGCTCCCATGAAGCTTAGAGTCAGAGGCATGAAGGGAAATAAACAAACAAACTAGACTGGCTTCATCATGTGTAGGAAAGAACTCCGGATGAGCTAATGACCATCTTCACCAACACAGTACAAGTAGATGAGAAGTTTGCTGAGATTTTGACAAAATTGTATTACCAAAGAAACTATGATCCTAGCCTCTTAAAAAAGTATGAATATTAAACTTTCAACACTTGTCACTTACTAGTCATCCTCTTGGCTCAACTTGCTTAATAAAGAAGCAAGCAAGAAAGGAACACTGTCCCTTAGATATGCCAGTAAAGGGAGAAAAGAAAAGGGGTGGGGAACCTTCCAGATTACAGAGCCAGTAAGCAGGGGCACAGTCCATAAGAGGAGTTCTCTCAGAGAACAGACTCGGGGTTGGAAAAGGAACACAGCCTCTGCTCCCCGACACTCTCTGGGTTGACGGAGGAGAGAGCAGGATACATGGCTTCTGGTTCTCGGACCACTACGACACAATGAACGATACCCAGACCTGGTGGCTCAGATTCCAGGATTTAGAGCTGGATATGTGAAATGGAGCTTGTTGGGACTGATCTAAAGTGTCGGAGGCAGGATCAGTCTAGACTTTTTGAGTCTCCAGGGGCATGCTGATGTGGTAGCGACAACTAGCTGTCTACCAATTCATGCTACTGCATGGAGCTGTCAGTAGGAGGCAGCCACTGGGCTGCATTTCCTGGCTCCTTCCCTTGCATTTTGGTGTGGTCACTCTTGCATGTAGGCATGTTGCCGCTCTTCCCTAAGCAATGTTCATGTAAGTGCTGTGTATTACTCCCAAGCCGGGGGTTCTTTTAAGTGTATGTTTTCACCTCTAGGGTCTTGGGTACAGGAGACAGATGTCTTAACTAATGGTGGAGTCTAAAGACAAAAACTGTCTGATCCCCCTAAATCACCCTTTGGAGGGACTTCATCTGCCAACCAGAAATACCCCAAGTAGACTGCTACATAGGTGAGACATAAACCTATTATATTAGGCCATTGACATTTGGGTAACAGCTATCAAGAGCTATAGTCACCCTAACCAATACGCTGACAGACCATCTGAAGCAGTACCTGTCCCCAGATTTAAGCATTTGTGGCACATTTTCAAATGGTAGCATTTTCCCAGAACAATTGAAGTGACCGCATTCCATGCAAATGATCACACTGTTCCCTGTAGCTCCGGGTCCCTGCCTGAGAGAGTTGATTTCCTTACTCTGTTACCAGCAAAGAAGAAAAAGTTCTCTTCGGCAGCGAGCAACCTAGCTCCCTTCGGCCCAGATGTGTCGTGATGCTGTCACTCCTGCAACACGTTCTTGCTCCTCTGCCATGTCCCACGACCCATGCAGCTCATCAGAAAGAGTTGACACGCAAGTTCATTTTACCTCCTGTTCAGTATTCCAAGTACACGCCTGTAAGTATCCGCGGTTGCCTCTCTGTTGTCCCCAGGTACCCTAGTTGAGAATGGCAGTTTCCAAGGTTGTAAATAATTAAGCAGAAATCTAAACATCCCCCTCGCCAAGGGATTCTTCAAGTCCAGGGGATGGGGTCTTAAGTAATTTCATCTAGGGTGATTCTAAACTTCCACTGACATGTGAAATATTTCTAAGAAACTCAAGTTTGACTTCATGGCTCAAGGTGAAGGGGGGGGGGTTGAGATCTCTGTTGCTGTTTCTGAGGGGTAGGTAGGTGCCCTGGGGTGGAGGAGGGAAAAGCCACTGCTATACCCACAGCGAAGATGAAACAGACAGCAGCCCGCAGTGATGGAAGTACAAAAATCAACACACATCAAAAGACGAATAAAAATAACTAAAGGCATAAATAACTAAACACATACATGCTAAGAATCAAACCAGACATAAGACTCACACTAAAATGACTTCCCCTTCCAGAATATTCCTGCCCAGGCAAGTAAAAGTTGTTCAAACCAGGAACTTGTGGGAAGATCCATTGATTCTTGAATAGAAAACAGCAAGTGGCAGTTTGTCTCCTGAGACCCTTTGAACTCCTCCCCTAAGTCTTCTCAACGCCTTTTCATTGTCTCCAGACGGAATGTATCAGATCACCACTCTTGTTAGTTCTTACTGACCTTCTACCTTGAGAGGTCCGCCATGGTGCTGACTTCAGTCTTGGTAAATATCCCAGCTTGGCTCTGGCCTACTCAGCCAAGCTTGGGCTCTCTTACCACAATGCCACAGACTGAATGTCTGGGTCTCATTGAAAGTCATGTGAGCCTCTAACCACTACTGTGATGGGATCTGAGGTGTGAGCTTGGTGTAGATAATGAATATAGAGCCCTCTTGAATAGGATGAGCACCCTGATGTGATGAGGCCAGGGAGAGCTAGCTTTTTCCTTCTCTACCCTCTTCCATTTGAAGACACAAAGACAAGACAGCCATCTGCAGACCCAGACGCACACCTTCAGCACATTGATCTTGAATGTACAGTAGTCATAATTACAAAAACAAATGCTTGCTATTAAACAGTCAGTATAAGGTGTTATTAATGGTATTAATTAAAGCAACATTTCCTTGTTAGTTTGATGTTTGTGTTGTTGTTGTTGTTGTTGTTTTAATCAACTTGACCCAAACTAGAGTCAGCTGGGAAGTAGGAAACCAAATAAGAAAATGTTTCCATCATATCGGCCCATATGCAAGCCTATGAGGTGCTTTCTTGATTGATGATTGGTATGGGAGGGTCCAGCCAACTGTGGGTGGTGCCACCCCCAGGCAGGTGGTTCTGAGTGATTTAAGGAAGCAGGCTGGACAAACCATGGGGAACGAGCCAGTTAGTGGCTTCGGTTCCTGCCTCCAGGTTCCTGCCTTGAGTTCCTGCCCTGACTTCCCTTAATGATAGAGTCTGATCTGAGAACTGTAAGATGAAATAAACCCTCCCCACCCAAGCTGCTTTTGGTCATGGTGTTTTATCACACCCATAGAAGCCTAACTCAGACACAATCAAAACTGATGCGTGAAAATAGTAAATAGTAAACTCAGCTTGATCAGTTGGTTGTTACTGTGGTAGCTGGGGGAGCCAGTATGAACACATACACACTTAAATACATTCTGGTCCTGATTCTACAACTGACTTACTGGGTATTTCAAGGAGAGTGTCTTAACCTCTCTGTTGTCTTGAAAGACATCTGGAGATGCTACATAAACACATCTTCCTCTAGCTATCTCAGACAGGGCTAAGCATGACATACTGTGGCCTGAAGCAAAGTTATAATAACCCATCAGGAGTACAGGCATTTGTATCATTGATTCCAGTCACTGAATAGTTAGATGATTCTTAGAAGCATCATTGCAAAGCAGACATATGCATTCACTCTGGTCAATTAGGGAACAAAAGCCATTTAAACAGGAAAGGAGTTTTGAAAGATGGAGAATAAAGAATTAGGAATTATGTTAAGATGAGAAATCTGGAATACGGGAGCTAGAGAGAAAGGATTTATTTGAACAGTTTTATAAACCAAGCTATCGTTTTTCTTCCCCACAGCCAGCATACTGAAGCTAACAGTAAAAGCATTAATTTATCATGAGATTTTTAAAGATCTCTCTTGTCAGTAATGAAATAAACACGTGACAGGGTAGCCAAGCAGTTATTGTTTATAGGGAGGTCATTATAATAATTAAGATTAATAGCAATTACTTGTCATGTTTGTAGATTTCTTTCCTTGAGAAATAACTGTGGCTATATTAAATAACTAATTAACACATCTCCATGACTGGCTAGGAAGGCACAGATTCACAAAATCTTCTATACTCTCTGCCCCTACAGAAACAATAAATGAATAAGCACTGTAAAGCTGCTGCTCACATTTTGAAAAGAAACTTGGAAATTAAACCAGTCACAAGATGGGTGATGGCATCCAAAATGAAAACTGGGGCTTTCTCCCATCTACTCTCTTCGGGGCTTTGCCAGCCCTAGTGATGGATAACCAAACGGAGAGTCTTAGGCACATATCTCTCTATGTGTTCACACATAGGAAAATCTATCTCGAGTCTCATACAGCTCATGCAGTAAATTGGACTTTGAATTTTTTTTTTAATTTCATGCATGTGTACAGTACATCTTGGTCATGCCCATCCCCTACTCTCTCACTCCAGCTCCCCCTACTTTTCCCAACGTATCTCCCATTTCCATCTAACTTCATATCTTTTTTAAAAATAACCCATCAAATTCAATTAGCGCTGCCCATATGAGCATGCATGGAGGGCCATCCATGAAGGCATAGAAGAGTGACTTCCCCTCCTTCGGCAGACATCAATGGCCTTTAGCTCCTCAGCCAGGGCGTGAGACATCCTAGACACTCTCCCCGATCCATGCTGAAAGTTTTAATTTTCCTTGATCTTGCGGGGATATTGTGTGTATTGTGTGGGTAGCCAATGCTGCTGTGAATTGGTGTGTGTAATAGGCATCTCATGTTAGGTTATAGGACAGCCTTTTACGGCATTCCTCCAACTCTTATATTCTTTCCACATCCTCCTCCATTATCATACAAAATGATTTTTTTTGTTGTTGGTTTTTGTTTTCTTTTATTTTATTTTTAACGGCTCGGTCACAGAACTAGAAGAAAAACCACGATGGTAATACCGTTGCTTTTTCCCAGCCTCCTCCCCTTGCAGCATACTCAATAAACCCTTTCCTTCTTGGGGAGGGGGAGGGTGTCTTCATGTTTCAAATATTAAAACCTTAAAGCCATTTTTATTGAACATTTTCCAGAACAACATGAAAATAGACGAGAACTTCACATCGGAGCTCTTTGTTGTCTGTTTGTTTGCTTGTGGGTTTTTTTTTTCTTTTCTTTTCTTTTTGGCAAGGGAGGCCTTGCCATTTACACAGCTCACAGCTGCAGGAGAAAGGGGAGGTCAGTGGAATCCCATATTCCTACCCCAAGAGGGAAGCCCACCCCTTCCAGGAAACACTTGTGATCACGGGCAATATCTTAGGGAGAGACACAAAGAAGTCCGGGCTGGGCATGGCACGGTAGCCTACCTGAAGCCTACTGAAGAAAAGCAGAATGTGTTAATTAAAAAAAATGGCAGTCATCTCTCCTAAATTAATCCCCATCACAACCTGAGGCCTATGGCCAAGAGAATGGTAGACAGGGTCTGAAGGTCAAAGACAAACCAGATAGTGAGAAGTCTGTATTGTCCATCCAGATTTGTCCCTTGATATATGGCCATTGAATTTGTCCCTAAGGCATCTCTTTTCTACTCTATCACACATGCACGCGTGCACGCGCGCGCACACACACACACACACACACACACTATAGAATCACCACCGGAAAAAGCACATACCTTCGATTTCTCCCAGAACTCTCATTTTCAAACAGGTAAATTATATTCATTCCACAGCAAGTGTGTGTTTATGTAGATAGGAGTGGGGAAGGGAAAGGGAAGATGGGAGAAGATGAAGGGTATTTATGGAGCCTGCTGAGAGAGCCTCCACTCCCCGCTTGTAGCTTAGATAAGGATGGCAAAGACATAATTCCTGTTCTCCAAGAAACCCTGAGAGAGCAAAGAGGATAGACACATGAAGAGTGGCAGCTTGTCAAGGACCACCACCTAGCTCTCTGCATGTCCTGAGAGGGGTCTAGAGTGAGGCCAAGCTGGTCCCCTCTCTGCCCTCATCATTCTGCGTGTACCAGGAGCTAACAGTGCCACCAAGGTGAGCAAGCATTCCCTGGACCTCTTGAATCTGAAAAACAACTCATGATCCTCTGGCAGAGCAAGGAAGTAGATATAGTGAGAGAGACTGGAAGCCTTCCACAGCCTCGGGACCAAGTCTTCTCCTTACCTAGTTGGTTCACACCCAAGACACAGAAACCCTGGACCCCTCACTCCAGCTCTCTAGCTTTGGCCTGGAACAGTTGTTTCACAGGCCTGTCTGGGTTTCTGTATTTCTACATGCTTTGTGTTACTGGTTCTTGAAAAATCTCAAAACCAGAACAAACTCATTCTGTGAACCACTTGGAGGACAGGCGATTTCTCTGAGGGTTCTCCCCTCACAGAATCATGATGAGAAGGGGATGTGGCTCAGGATAAAACCCACTCTTTCCACTCGTGGAATAAGCTGGTGCTCAACGTGTCCCACTGTCCTAAGAGCCTGAACCAGCACATCCCTTGTGGCAATGAGGTGGGCAGGAAAACAGGGCTCATTTACAAGAGCACAGGCTCACCTGTGACCAGTCAAAGCAAAGTGACTGACGGCCATGGAGATCAAGGGAGGCAACAGCTTCTGGGGAGAGCTGACACCGATGTCTTCTCTGGACCTAAGGATTTCTACGAGCAGAATTTCTTTTAAGCTAACAGAAAAGGGGGAGATGGCGAATCAAGAAGACAGGGACGGGGGACAGAACTACAAGACGTATCAACAAGAAGATGGAGACTCAGCAAGCTGGAGAGATCAGAAGAGGAGCCAAGACATGAGACACCTCAGACTGCAGTGGATTTGTCATGAAATTAATCACTAAGCCCTCCAAGTAGACTCATGGGTGTAGACTCTACATTCTTGAGGTGTTTTAGGAAGGCGAGATGGGTATACGCACAGACTCAGGGGATGGCATAGGCAGGCGGTGAGGTATTCATGTCAGGTGTATAGGAGAGCAGATGGGAGTGTGAGTGTGGGTGATGTCACCACAGAGAAGGTGTCATCAGAGAGCAAGGTGAGTATTTATCAGAAGGTGAATCCTAGGGAAGTCAAATATATTGGGGCAGGCAGGTGACAATGGCCAAGGACTTTGAGTGTCAAAGGTAGCAGGACAGCTAGGTGGCTGAGTTTCTCAGTGACTAAATAGAAGCAAGCAAGAAGTCATACTTGGGTATAACCGGTTCCTAGTCCTCTCCTCCATACATCCTCCAGTCAGAAGTCACATTAACCCTCTGGACCTGTGATCATGACATCTGCTTGCAAAGAATGCCTCAAAAGACCCTCCACCTGGATTCTCCACTATGGTTGGTTGGTTGGTTGGTTGGTTGGTTGGTTGGTTGGTTGGTTGGTTGGTTTTGCAGAACTCTCTACTTCCACCCTGTAACTATTCTCATCAAAGAGCACTTCTCCAGCTAAATCACAGCCCGCTGTTTCCTCAATATCCCCGCAATCTTCTGTTCTACTTGTGGTGTTCCACTTGATGAGCTGTCTTTCCTGCATCAAGTTTTACCTACTGAAGTTGTTAGTAAGCATGCTTCCCTTCCGTCTCTCTTACGAGTCCATCCATAGTTCCCCTAAAAGCTAACATGTGTGTTCTATACACTATCATGAGGACAGGCATGGTCAGATGGATCAGTCCTTCCTCTCTGATCCCCTAGGTTAGACAGATACTGGCTAGGAGAAGGCCATGGGCATGACATGAAATAGCACAGACACCCATAAACGTGTGGGCATGAGGTTATGCCTGACAACCACGGTCATTGAGGTGCTTGCTTTAGCCCTAGAACAATGGCTCCCAGCAGCTGTTAAACATCCCATTGGCTTCTCTCTGGGTCTTCATTGTCTGTCTGGGCAGAAGAAGCCTATTTGGCATTTGCAATAGCTGGCTTGAGGCTCCTCCAGCTATTGCCTGGAGAAATCAGAGCTCCCCTATGGAGCACTTGGAGATCTCCCAAGGTGAGGCCCACTGCTAGAATTAATAAAAAGCGTGTGTGACTGCATTGCTTTCAGCCCTGACACAGTCTGGGAATCCTCATCAAACACACACCAGCCCGGGAGGAGAGGTCACTGTGGATATTCCAGTGCTAACATTCGAACGCTAATAACTTTACCACATAGATTAATTTTAAATGTCAGACCATGTTGCTGTGTAAAGCTAAGGAGCTTGGGAAATAAGGTATATTTTGAGGCTTCCCGGCGACCCCAGCTCATGCGGTATTTGATCACTGCTGGGGTGGGCAGAGTGGAGGAGAGCATTTCTTTAACAGTTGCTACCCCTGTCATGCAAACATGAGGAATAAACAGCATTTAAAAGCGGCCGCTGTCTAGTTTCTCAACCAGGAAAACGGCCGGAGTGACAGTAATGAGATTTTGCACAGAACCACCGAGGCTGTGCAGTCTGAGACCTTGCCCAGAAGGCTGGGTTCCAAGCCCAAACAAATGTGTGTGACTTGGTTAGAAGCCCCTGGAAAATAGCATTTGTAATAGAAACCCTGGTAATGCACAGCTGCTGACCCCACCCTGGGGCAGAAAGCAGAGCTGGGTCCCCTCTGCTGAGGGAAGCTCTATGCAGAGAGTAAGGAAGAGGGGGGCCACCCTAGTCCAGGGAAAGGCTAGAAAGGGAAAGAGAGGCAAGGCAAAGGCTGCAGGGGGAAAGGAGGAAGGGACAGATGCTCACACAAAACCCACCCCGGGGCTGCCAAGATCGCAATTAAAAATTCACATATTTTGGACGGAAATTCTCATATTTTAAGAGAACTTAGGCAAAAAACCTCCTCCCACCAATATTAGCAATGCAAAACCGGCAGTCAAGACAGACCCAAATTATCATCCATTTTGCAAAAAGGATGAAAATTGTATAGCATGGTGTCCAAAATTCTTCAGTGAAAACAGTCATTAGAGTGCACCTGGCAGCCCTGGGTGTCACCCGCCCCCCTAGCCTCTGGGGACCCCGGGATAAAGCGTCTGTGTGCTCTCCTGAGAGCCCCGAGCTCCAGATCTGGCCCTGTCGGAGGGGCCACCAATCACCAGAGGCGCTCCTGACTCTTCGGATTTGAGAAGTCACCCTTCTGTGGATACAGGTGCCTCTTGAAGGCAAGAGAGAGTGAGCTGAGGGTACTATAAATCAAAGAGTAAACACAGTGCCCTAGAACCCCACGAGCCCCAGCTGGACTGAAACTTAATGGACTTGGATTGGGCTTCTAACGTTTAGGCCATCAAATGGAGTGGGAAAGTTGTGGGCTGGGGGGCCGGGGGCGGGTGGGGGGGGGTGAACAACCAGAAATAAAAACAGCAGGATCCCAAACAGAGTGAAACTTTCGACCACTGTTCTCATGGGGCTGAGAACATAACAGGCAAAAAGTCTGTACTGCAAGATGCTTCATGTTGTGGTCCTTCTTCCTCCAAAAGGAAACTACATCCCCCTGCCTCTTCCCCCTCCCCCATCACTCTCCCTGTTCCTGTCTTCTTCCTCAGGGCCTCTAGAGTGATCTTCCACAATTACCCAGGTCACGATTGTGCTTCAAAGACTCATATGGGGCACTAGAGAGATGGCTCAAGTTAAGAACATGGGTTGCTCTTGCAAAGGGCTAGGGTATGGTTCCCTGTGCCCACACAGCAGGCCACAGTCATCTGTAACTCCAGTTCTGGAGCAATCTGAAGCACTCTTCTGGCTTTTTCAGGCACCAGACACACACATGGTGCACAGATATACATTCAAACAAAACAACTATACACATAAAATAAAAATAAACAAATCATGGTCATGACGGAGGAACCCACAGAGACAGTTGATCTGAGCTCATGGGAGCACATGGACTCTGCACTGATAGTTACAGATCCTAACTGCATGGGACTGACTTAGGCCCTCTGCATGTGAGTGACAGTTGTGTAGCTTGGTCTCTTTGTAAGGCTCCTAGCAGTGAGGTCAGGGCCTCTCTCTGGTGCTTAGCTGGCTTTTGGGAACCTATTCCCCATGCTGGATTACCTTGCCCACCCAGCCTTTATGCAGTGGGAGGAGCTTGGTCCTATCTCAACTTGATATGCCATGCTTTATTCAAGTCCAGGGGAGGTCTGCCCTTTCTGAATGGAGACAGAGGAGGAGTGGATGGGGAGGGGATAGATAGGAGTTGGGGGGAATGGGAGGAGAGGAAGGAGGGGAAACTATGGTCAGTACGTAAAGTAAATTTTTAAAAGTTAATTAAATAAAATAAAATTTTAAAAAATAATAAAATAAATAAATCCCTTTTTAAGGTATCTGATGCGGGCCCCCCACTATAAACAGAATCTATTCTCATCTCTATCCAGGCTCTCTGGGGGCAGGTCCAGGTGATTCTTCCTACAGGGTCAATTGTAATAAAAAAAAAATGAGAAAGTGAGCTGCATGATGAGGGGAAACCAGCCTATAAAATACATAAGATAAATATATATGTAAGTATTTATATATGTAAATATTTTGTCTATCGAGGAATATAAATAAATATAAGTACACAGGTCTGAATTCAAAGGAACCATGCTGTAAAGTCGTGTACTCTCAGGACCCAAGACTGGAAGGCTACAGCAATACTTACACATTCTGGTACAAGGCCCAGGAGCTGCTGGGATGGCATCAAGCTGGACAGCAAATACCAGTCTCCCTTACCTGGTTAGCTGTACTCCTAGAACAGTGGTTCTCAACCTGCGGGTCACAACCCCTTTGGAGTTGAACACACCCTTTCACAGGGGTCACCTAAGACCATCAGAAAATAGATATTTACATTATGATTCATAACAGTAGCAAAACTACAGTCAAGAAGTAGCAATGAAAATGATTTTATGGTTGGGGGGTCACCACAGCATTGAGAATTATATTAAAGTATTGCAGCATAAGGAAGGTTAAGAGCCACAGTCCTATAAGGCAGCTGAAGATGCAGGGGCATGGAAAGTTTCCAGCTGCTGGCTCTAAATTCATGGACCTGGAGTTCAAACCCAGCCTAACATCAAGAACTACAAGACATTGGCCATGTCACTTACTCTCCCTGAGCCTATAAGATGCCTCGAAAATAGTACTTATGGTGGGTAGGGATGTAGGAGATGGTTCAGCCATCAAAAGTACTTGTTTCTCTTTCAAGGGTCCTGGTTCTGTTGCCAGCCCCTATATGATGGCTCACAACAATCTGTAGCTTCGGGTCCAGAGGATCTGATGCCCTCTTCTGAGCTGTGCAGGTACCAGGCACATACATGGTACATATACACACACGCAGGCAAAACACTCATACCCACAAAATGAAATAAACACATCTAAGAACAACAGCTACTTTGTAGGTTTGCTGGGAGATTTCAACAAGATAACCCACTAAAGTATTTAGTGTACTGTCTCAGACCCAATCAATGCTTTTTATACTTTTATAATTAAAATATTGCCATGAAAAGGAAAGAGAATATTATCCAAGGTCACTTGGAGCGCTAGTAACTCAGCAAGACTCACAACCTTGACTCCCAGATTTCCCATCCTGGCCCGTCCCCGTTGCTGCAGAGGCTCCGACAGAAACATTACATCAGGAGCCAGAAGATAATAAAGCTAATTGGGCCATTAGGACCAGTCACTTCCCTCTACATTGAGCCTTGGGGGGATGTTATGGGTGATCAATATAATAAATAACATTGCCTAGTCTGAGGCAGCTCTCAAGGGAGCGTCTTGGAAACCGAGAGGAAAAGAAGATCAAGATAACAAGAAATTTGGATGAAAAGCATGACCTCAGAGCATCACTGAGTTTCTCCCTTGCCTGCCATATCGTTCTATGCCAAACACAGGGACATGGGGGGGCTAAAGACGGAGATCAGAAAACCCAGGACTTTGGGTTCTCTAATGGAAGACAGGCAATCTGGGTGCATTGAGTTCTGTAACTCAGAGCTATTCAAGATGCTGCTCACAGCCCAGGCAC
Source organism: Peromyscus nudipes (assembly GCA_902168325.1). Taxonomy (NCBI): domain Eukaryota; kingdom Metazoa; phylum Chordata; class Mammalia; order Rodentia; family Cricetidae; genus Peromyscus; species Peromyscus nudipes. Next base: position 24,087 of record CABHPH010151089.1, on the reverse strand, counting down.
ACCACTGGTGCTCAGGCGTAGTTCGGTGACTTGGGTGACCTCATCCTTGAACAAAGGCTTTCTTCTGTCTAGGAAGGTGTGGTTTGAATGTGAAATGTACCCCCATAGTCTCATGTGTCTGAAGACTTCCCGTCCTGAGCCGGAAGCACTGTTTTTAGAAAGTGGTGGATGCTTACGAAGGGGGAGCCTTAGCAGAGAAAGTGAGCCACCGTGGCAGACCTTGGAGTTCTATAGCTTGGCCTCACTCCCTGTCCTTTCTCTCTTCCCTGACTGTGGACGCAAGACCAGATGCCTCACACATCTGCCACCAGGCCTTCCTCACCAAGACAGTGTCTTACACTAAAGGTAAAAACAAGCCTTTCATTCCTTAAGATGCTCTTCTCGGGGATTTGGTGACAGCACCAAGAAAAATAACGAAACAACAGAACCTTGAATATCTCAAAAAGGCCCCACAGAGCCCAGGCACACGTTCAGTGGTATATCTCATCCCCAGCACATGCTTGAGCTCACCAGTATTCAGTACATGCCCTGGATAAATGTTTCTCCAGTTACCTAGAATAACTCTGACCTCAAAGAGCATAATGACCTTTAGGACCAATTTGGAGTTAGAAGGAAGATCCTCTTGGAATCCATAATAAAACAATGATCTGGCCAGTGTATCAGGAAGGCAGGAGCTTCCACCATTTCCTTGTAAAAGTTATTTGAGTTGTGGCCATGTGAGCATAATGGAAGTCCTGTGAAACAGAGTCGCACGTCCCCTGATGATCCTAGAAGGCATAAGCCCAGATAGTACTGGAAGTAAAATGGTTAAGAGAGAAGACCTTAAGTGTGTCGTGCTACCTAAGATATGGTATATTTGTTTGCCAAAGGAAGAAACACTGTGTAGGCTTAGACCCCCATTGATAGATTTCTAGTGTGCAGCAGGCATTCATCATGAACACAGAGCCCTCCAGCATAGCACCTTTTGATATCAACCAACCAGCAGGGATAACCACGACCAAAGTGGACAGATCATAGCCAAATGCAAAGCTCCTTGATGATCTAAGGATAAACAGTGAAGACATGGAGCCTTTCAGCAAGCAACAGAGCATGGTCTCTGGGTCAAGTGATAAAATCCAGAGTTGGCCAGATGAAAACAGCGCCAGGGTACCCTAGACATGTGGGGGTTTTTTAAGTTTATTTTTATTTTATATGTATGTTTGCCTTCGTGTGTATACGTGCACCATGTGCATGCCTTGTGTCTATGAAGACCCAATGAGGGCACTGTGTAACACAAATCTTAAAAGGTCTTGTAATTAAAAAAAAAAACAGAGCCAGATATTGGGGTGAAAGCTGAAATGTCAGAGAAGCAGAACAGCCAGTTACTAGTTCTTACCTCTACGAAATTCTCAGCCCCAAGAGAGCGAGTTCCTGTTTCCTCACGCCTTATATGCCTTTCTGAGTCCTGCCATATTACTTCCTAGGATTAAAGTCATCTGTCACCACTGCCTGGTTCTGTTTTTCTCATGTAGCCCAGTGTGGCCCTGAACTTACAGAGACCCAGACAGATCTCTACCTCCCAAGTGATAGGATTAAAGATGTGTGCCACCACTGCCTGACCTTTATGTCTAATTTAGTGATTGACTGTCCTCTGATCCTCAGGTAAGCTTTGTTGGGGTACACAATATATCACCACAGCATTGGGACCCTCAGATTGGAGTTATAGATGGTTGTGAGTTGACCCGCAAATGCTGAGATCCAAACCCCAGTCCTCTGCAAGAGTAGCAAAGGCTCTTAACTGTTGAACCATCTCTGTGGCCCCTGAAGCGGGGAGTTTTAACTAGATCAAACTAGACTGGTGTCCTAGGAAGTCTGCAACGGACCCAGGACATCATCAATGTCTGTGCTATTCTGGCTTACTGTTGGGTGGCCATTGCTGGTTCTTACTCATCAAAGCCTTCTCTGCAAGTCTTATCGGCACCTTCATGGAAAACACTTCTTCACCCACTTGCCTTTGGCAAACCTGCAGCTGCCGTGACTCCTGATGTCATTCAGGGCTTGGTCTCAGGCTGAGGAAAGCCAGAAAAGTAGCCTGCCTGAATGAGCTCCTTGATCATGGAGGCTTCATTACCCATTTACTAAGAGTGGTACACTGTGAAAAAGTATGGACACCACCTGTGAGAAATCCCACCCAGATCTCACCTCAGGCCTCCTGGCTGTCTAGAGCAGTGGTTCTCAACCTTCCAAATGCTGTGACCCTTTCATATGGTTCCTCATGTTGTGGTGACCACCTCCACCCCCACCCCCTCTGCCGCAACTATAAAATTATTTTCATTGCTACTTTATAGCTGTAACATTGCTACTGTTATGAATTATAACTCAAATATCTGTGTTTTCCGATGGTCTTAGGTGACCCCTGTGAAAAGGCCCTTTGACCCTCAAAGGGGTCTCAACCCACAGGTTGAGAACCACTGCTCTAGCATGTCTTATAAACCCCAAACAGGAGTCTCTACCATCTCCAGTTCATACTTGATGGGGCAAATTGGGTCACAGATCCTCAGGGCAAGCCAAGAAGACCTTAACGTACTGGTTTCCATTAGTGTTCCCCAGCACTGAGCTTCATCCCTCAGACGCACCTTCTTCAAAGAGCATCAGGCAGGGAAGCCGTGGGAGGTGGCATTCCTGCTTATGAGATTGGCTGCTGCCTATGCCCATCTGAGGCTTTGTCCATACTTTTCCTCACAGTGGTGAGACCAGTCCTGATGCACACCTGCCCCTGGCCGTGTGCTTTGCCTCCAGAACCCATGACATGGCCTAAGCTCTGAGCTTACAGCTGTCTGAGCCTGACTGTCTCTGTGATCCTGCCCCTGAACTCCCAGGTCCGGAGCTTGTCTTTGCATAATTGCTGCCTCCTGTTCCTGAAATTACGATTGTTTGATTATACTTGCGGTCACTTCCATTTTTAACCATCTTGGTGACTGTGTTCCTGCCACTGTGATTATACCTGTCTGCAGAGGTGACTCTCGGAATATTTAACAACTGACCCAGTGCCGACCAATCAGAAACGATTCCCATCGTGAACAACTGGTGTGGCTATCTCAGGCCATTTTCTGCTGGCTCTTGCAGCCTGCTAACCAGTCTTTATTCTGTGTCATATAATCACAAATACGCTTGATTTTTTTCCAACTACTGCCTTCATCCCCGTTCTATTAAACCCCCTCCCTGTTCCTTAACAATATCTTGAGTGGATCTATTTGCTTTCTGATCGTTCTCAGTTACAGGTAGTCTGGTCCATCCCACAGGTCCTCATTCAGTTATAACCAACAACAGATACACTGATGTCCCCTGAAAAGAAAAAGCACAAGCCTTTCACTCTTCCAGTCAGTATCTCCAGGAACAGAAACTAAGGAGGGGGATACGGCAGAGATGGCATGTAACCCCTCAGAGAGCTGTCATCTGTGTTGGTGGGACGGTCTCATCGTTTTTAACCACCTGCAGATAGTTTCATTGACTGATGGTTGTAGCCACGACAAGAGTCACCAAAATCTCTAGTTGCCAAAAATGCCTCCCTCTGTCCCTATTGGCAGACATCCCATCTCCCCTGCCAATGAATTATAACAGCAGCCATCTTGGCATCCCCACTGGCCCTTGAATCCTACCCAGGTAGCTATAGGAACCACTGAAGTTCCTTCCCTGTCCCATCAGAAGATAATAGACCTCAAATGCATGGTCTCTTCCTGCAGTCATGCTCCAGGTCCCTTCCTATCAGGACACAGAAGCCCTAGACTGCCTACATGAATGCTGTCATTCAACCCTGGAAAGTATCAAGAGTAATTACAGCCATTAATCAGAGAAGCCACACCTCTACACAGATACTTAAAGAGATGCTTGGCTGTTGAAAGATTCAAGAGTCTACCCAAGAGCACTGTTGAGCCAACATGGAGTACTGATCTGTCGGTTTAAACAAGAATGGCCCCCCATAGGGTTATATATCTGAATGTTTTGTCCCCAGTTGGTAAAACTCTTTGAGAAGGATTAAGAGGTGTGGCTTATTAGAGGAGATATGTCACTGGAGGCGGGCTTTGAGGTTTCAAAAGTCCACACCATTCCCCATTAGTGTTCTCTCCCCAGCCTTCTCTCTCTGCCTCTCATGCTTATGGATCGGATAGATGTAAGACCTCAGCTACGGCCCCAACACCATGCCTGCTTGCCTGCTACCATGCTCCCTGCCGTGATGACCATTGACTCATTCTCTGGAACCATGATACCCAAATAAATGCTTTCTTTTATAAGTTGCCTTGGTCATGGTGTTTTGTCACAGCAATAGAAAAGTAACTAAGGCACATGGCAAGGAAGCCTGCAGAAAAAAAAATGGAACCAATAAAGATCCCCACCTAGAGCCACACCCACTACTATGGACTCACTTCTCCACTCTTAGGGGCCAGTCTCATTCTCATCCACCATTGTAACCCTACAGGTAACTCACCTACAACCCCCTCCTTTCTTCTCCTTGCTGTTTTTCATAAAGCAGGGGGTGTTTTTACTTTTTCCTCTGTGTGTGTGTGTGTGTGTGTGTGTGTGTGTGGTGTGTTGTACTCACACACATGTGTTTTTGTATGTCTGTGTGCATGTGCATGTGGATATCTAAGGCTGGTGTCTGGAACCATCTTCAATTACTCTTATACCTTGTTCAATAAGGAAATGTCTCTCAATAAAACCCAGGGGTGGCTCGGTAGTGGTGGCACATGTTTTTTTAATCCCAGCACTAGGGAGGCAGAGTCAGATGGATCTCTGTAAGCTTGAGGCCAGCCAGGTCTACAGAGTGAGATCCAGGACAGGCACCAAAGCTACACAGAGAACGAAAAACAAAACAAACAAGCAAATAAACAAAAAAGAGCCAGGGTGGCAGATATGGCTAGTCGTGCTATCCATCTTTCTCAGAAGACATCCTATCTCTGCCTTCTGAAGCTGGAATTGGGGGGCCACCACACCCACCTGCATTTCCTCAGTTTTCTGCGGATCCAAACTCTGATCCACAAGCTTAATCACAAAACCATCTCCTCGTGCCCCAGGGTTGGTGTTTAATGATGATGTTCTAATGTAAGCTTAAGCACAAAGAAAGAAAAAGAAGCAGTCAGAATGAAAAGACACATAATTGAGAGCATGGGTATGGGCATTTCTAAGAGAAATCCACAGAAAAAAAGACATACCAAAGTCTGTAGGCACGGACTCAAGAGAGTCGCCCCCTAACATTATTAAACCCTATCTCCCGAAGATGACTTCAGGAACAGCTACTTCTGACTCCTGTATTCATCCTGGCTGCCCCTTCTTTGAACCCAGACTCTAAAACTATAAAAGAGACCTCAACGAAGTCCTGGTTGTACTTCCAAGTCTAAGAGTATTGACTGTTTTTATTTGTTTGTTTGTTTGTTTTTTATTGTGTGCTATGCATATATACATATACACATGAAGGGACACACACCTCCTAGGAAACTCTGCTGTAACTTCTGGGTAGACAGGAAACCTTGAGATCCAGGTATAAAGAGACACCCTGCCCATGCTTGCTAATACGCAGGATGCAGAATGACTTTACTGATGGTCCAGATCATTTCAGGGCTCTTGACAGGAATGGCTAGTGTGGACCCAGCAAGGAACAGTGATAAACAATGTCACACAGTACATGACTGGCCTCCCAGGACGGGGTAAAGGTGATCCTCTGACCACCAGCAAAGTGGGTAATCTCCCCATCACCCACCAGCCTTCATTTCTCAGTGCACAAACCATGAGGGAAGATGCAGCAAAATCAGCTTCGTGAGTCCATTTTTGGTCCCTTTTACTGCTCTACAATTTTTTTTTTTGGCTTAAGAGAAAAGGTAATATGGCCCTTCCCTTCCTTTAGTTTACAAAGATTTTACTCCTAAATGAATTATGAATAATTAAAACTCCACTCCATTTGTTCTATATTGTTGTTAATTGAAAAAATTAAAGATGCATGTGCTGTAACCTCCAAGGTGGCCCCAGAAGAAGCCAGAGGATGGCTGGGGGCGGGGGCGGCAGGGACATGCCCTGGTACCTCCCAGACCTGCTGCCAGCACTACCTTTACCAGGGTCCCCGCTGACTGCTGGGATCACTTCCCTCGCCAGCCCCTTAGCCTGTCCCCACCACCTCCTAGCAAGCGCACTGAGGATATCATGTCATTTCCTTCCTTAATGCACATTTCTCTTGTGCCCGTGTAAAAGCCACGAGGTGAAAAGAGTATATTCATCATTTGAGAAATGGAGAGAGATGCCCTCCTTTCTCCTCAGTGGCCTCTCAGGGCAATCCGAGGCTCCAGATGCCAGAGTGACCTGCTGGGTGTGAGATGGGATCAAGTCTGAAGTCTGATGGCCGGACTGTCACACTGTCCAGCCCCAGCTGCCCTCAAAAGTCAGATACGAACCTGGAGCTGCACAAAGCAAGGACAATGTATTATCCCTCCGATATGAGCCAGTATGGAACGGAACCTCCACCCTTATCATCTTCCTTTTCACCTGGAGTTCTCTCTGCCAGTGTCTGGTGGCACTCATCTAGCTGCCCCGTATTTTCTTTAGCGTGCAATTGAGCATGCATGAGCAGTTCATACCCATGCATCCCATTAGGCGGGATAAACTAACAGTGGCACATACAACTCAGAATCCCAGAGGCCTGGCCCAATAAACATTCCTCAATTACCCCCAATGCAACTGTCCACTGCTCTCTGGGTGGCTTTCAAATAGCAATTCAGACACCCAGGGCCTTCCCTCTTGCAAACCCCTTTACTCCCTGCTAGTTCCTGGGAGCGTTTTCTATCCACCTGGTGAACAGAAACAATAACAGAGGATGCCCTGACATGTATGTCCAGCCAGCCTTTCTACACCCTCTCCTCTTCCTAGAGAGAGCTAGGGACTCATGTGGCCCTCCAAGATCTCAGGAACTGGCCTCCCACTCTTGCCTGCTCAGTACCAGTGATGCCTGGTCTCCTCGGATGATCTTGGGCTACTTCAAGGATGTTCTTCTCAGTGTTTTCCGCACACGCTCCACCTGAGCATGCTCCCCCATGGTAGGAGATGAGCTATTGCCACTGGTAGGATTGCTAGCATTGAGGAGAGACCTGGGCTGTGGCTCAAGGTGACCCTTTGACAGAGACCCCATCGTCTTGGCTGGAGTCCTTCACTTCATGGACAGAAAGACCTTCCCTAATTACCCTGTATCAGGATCAGGCTTACATGTCACTACAAACGTGAACAGCCCCTTCCCAGGCAAGTGTACAACAAGTGGGACCAGAAAACATGACTACTTCCCCAGTACAATTGCCCGATGGGAGTTTTGTTTCCCTTTGCACTTTTGGCAGTCCTGGGAGGGAGGGAGTTGGAACTCACATCCAGGAGCCCAGGGAGAGCCACATTCTAATTAGTTGCTTTTCTGCTTGATTGGTGAGCAGCAGCGCTTGCTCAAGGTTGTGCCTTGCTGTGAGTTCTGCCTTACGCATTCCTCTCCTGCACCTTTAATGTCCCCGTGACCCGATTTCCTTTGCAATAAATAAATAAATAAAATAAAATGTTTTTAGCTGAATACAAACCCCACTCGCTGCAAGAGGCCTGGATGGCACATTAAACTATGAAAGATTCGCTTCCTTCGTTAAAACAGCCAGCCCTTAATCTCTACATTTTCTGCCTCCCCGTAGTCTAGCCTGATCATAGGAAAATAAAATCCCAGCCTCCTCAGTCTCAGGGACTCAGACACTCTTGAGCCTCAGAGCCAGCCCAGGGCATAGAGATAAACAAGCAGGAGGAAAGGAATGGGGCTTCTGGAAGCTTCTCCCTGGAGTCTGTTTTTTCTGTATGTCCCCACACCAGGATGCATGTTGCTATACATAGGAAGACAGGAGCAGGTCAGGTCACGAGCCCTGGGCTCACTGCACCTATGTGCATGGCCTTGGGATGCCAAGATGAACAATGCCTCACGACAACCCCAGCTCCAGCATTTTCTCAGCACGGCTTCCAGGACATTCCTTACAGGTTTCCGGGGACACTGTGGCTGCACCCCAACGGCCTCTTCTTGTCTCCTACACTAGTGGTACTGTCCCTGGCGGCCAGCCTGATGGGTGGATGGATAGAGAGCTGCCTTGGGTAGAATGCTTTTCAGGAGAGCTCAAAAGCGCCTCCTGCCTCCTTCGGGGAATTGAGTGTTTGGAAGAGCAGAGAGGGTTTGGCTAATAATTATCGCTGTCCTGCTCAGTGCAAACCCACCAGGCTTGGCTAATCAAGGCTGAATTTGAACTGTTTGCAAGTTTGCCTTAATTAAACTGTGGAAGTCTTATTGACTTGAATCAATTAACCACCTGTGGGTGAGCATGTATGACGGGCAGGCCTAGCCCACCTAAGAAAGGGGTGAGAATCAAAAGGAAGCTGCCACGCTTCCTTCTACAAGCCTGGTTTAGCTGAGTGGACCAGACACACAGCTGAAGGACAGGACGAAACAAGAGCAATGTAAAAGCCAAATGGGAAGTTTAGAAGAAGGCATAAAAAAAATTATAGCAATAGCTCTTCCCGAATGCACTCCCTTTCCGCATCTCAGTGACCTTTAACCTTCACAAACACCTTCTGGACTCAGGAGTATCATTAGCCCTGTTTCACAGCAAACCCCGGGCCTAGAGATGTTATGTAATTTTACTGAGGTCACACAGCTAATAAATAAGAAATTGGGCGCTGCAACTCTACTCAGTGGATTCCAAAGCCCACACCCCTAATTAGCCCAAAGGACACACACCGGAGGACTACAGTGTCAGGGGTAGCTTCAGATGATACAAGGACCCTTTTTAATTTTTTTTTTTTTTACTTGTGCGCACGTGTGTGTGTGTGTGTGTGTGTGTGAGTATGGGATTGTGAGAGGGAGTGTGGTGCCCGTGGAGACCAAAGGAGTGTATCAGATCCCCTGGAACTGGAGTTATAGGTGGTTATGAACCATCTGACATGGGTGCCATGGGGGAGAAAAAAAGTGAGTCTATTGGTTGTAGTATTAAGGCAACTCCACGTAGTTAAAAGGGAGGTTTATTTTGTGGGGCAACTTACAAGTAAAGGGATAGGTTACAGGGTCCAGGAAAGGTGTAGCGCAGTCCAGCGGTGTTCTCTGGAGAACTCTGTTCAATCTCCCTCCAGTGTCCAGGATCCAAGAGCCAAGAGAGCTGGTATATCTGGATCTCAGATCTTAAGGGCTCCCGTCTCAGGCCCGCCTTGTAGGCATTACAGTTACCGAAACCTCAATGGGGGTAGTACTTCCAGGTCAAAGCTGGAGCATCGACCCACTACATGAGTCCTCTACAAGAGTAGTAGATGCCCTTAACCACTAAGTCATCTCTCCAGCCCCAGGACCCCTTTTGAAAGAACATTTTTACATTTATTTCTTTATTTAGTATGTATGTGTGAACACCATGGCATCCATGTGGAGGTCAGAGGACAACTTGAAGGAGTCAGTTCTCTCCTTCTGCTATGAGGATTCTGGGACCTGAACCCAGGACATCAAGCACAGAAACAAGTATCTTTATCTACAGAGCCATCTACCTAATCTGGGGACAGTTTGTTTTTAATTAATTTTTTAAATGTTGTTGCTTAAGTTACCGTACAAATGGTATTGGTTATTTTGTTACATTTTCATACACATGTCATTTCTTTTGTTCTTCTTGCCCCTCCCAGAGCCCTCTCTCACCCTCCCCCACCTCCCGTTGGTCCCTTGCCTGCCCCCAATTGTCCCTCTTCTGTTCTATGTCACTGATGGTCCGCTGTCCTCTCCTGTCCCTCTTCCCCTTCTCTTTAGATCTCTTCCTCCTTTTGCATGGTTCCCTTTTCCCTTCATGTCTGGCCTATGCATAACATATACAGGTGGAGATTACGTAATATATAAATATGTATTGTTTCAGCCTCGATTCCACATATGAAAGAAAAAAAATGGTTTGTCTTTCAGAGCCCAGCTCCCTTCACTTAGCATCATCATCTCCCGTTCTACCGCTTTTCCTATAAATGTCATTTGCTCTTCTTTACAGACAAACACATTTCCCATTGGGTATATCTACCATATTTTTTAACCCATTCTAAGCTAATTCCTTCTCTTGGGCGTTGTGAGTAGGAGAGTAATAAGCACTGCTATGCAAATATCTCTGTGGTATGCTGACTTAGCATTCTCTGGGTGTGTATCCACCAGTGGGGCTTCTATTTTTCTTTCTTTCTTTTTTTTTTTAAGAAGCCGCCATACTTATTTCCACAGGATGCACTAGTTTACACACCATACTTATTTCCACAGGATGCACTAGTTTACACACCATACTTATTTCCAC
>CABHPH010151089.1:2576-13749 GCA_902168325.1 Peromyscus nudipes | reverse complement strand
CTTATTTCCACAGGATGCACTAGTTTACACACCATACTTATTTCCACTCCCACTAGCAGTGTGCAAGGATTCCTATTTCTCTGCATCTTTACCAGCACCTGTTGTCACTTATGTTCTTGACAATGGCCATTCTGACTGGGGTTTTCATTTCCCTGATGGAGAAGGATGTTGGGCACTGTTTTTCAAGTATTCTTTGGCCATTTTCATTTCTTCCTTTGAATACTATCTGTACAGTTCACTGGCCCATTTACTGATTGGATAAGGATATAACAAAAAGAAGAAAACTATACACCAATTTCCCTGATGAATATAGATGCAAAAATGCTCAATAAAATTCTGGAAAGTCAAACTCAAGAACATATTGAGATCACACTTCAGAAAAGCACTGCTAAGACCCAGGTTTCCCAACAATGGAATAGGCTGTGTGTAGAATAAAGGAGGGGCTTGGTTGGAGGCTAGGAAGTCCCCTAGGAAGCGGGGAAGAATCCAGTCTAAAAAGAGACTGGGCAAACTCATTCAAATGAGACATGCATCATTGTTAGAGACATTGGATGTGACAGGCCCAAAATAAGGAAGAGTAGACTGATTGTCAAAGATGCAGAATAGGAATTATAGATGTGTTTGTTTGCTAAAGCTGATGGGCTACAATAACCAAATCTCCCTCACAATGGGCAAGACCTAGCAAGGCACTGGGGTTAGGCTATGGGATCTGATGGTTAGAACTGCCTAGAAAACTTAGACAGGATAGGAAATGCGGGGAGAAATGAGTGTCACATCCTTGAGAGAGCCACAGTACAAAGACAGAAAACTTAATCTCAGCATTCAAGGCCATCTGCTCACGGAAATACCGATCGGGTCACCATGGGGTCAGAAACTGGTTAATAAGAGCCAGGCTGAGGTCCCTGAAAACGCCGCTGGCTTCAGTATCTGTCTGTGGTTTGCAGGTACAGGAGTCTGTGAGCTCCCTCTTTGTGATGCAACTGGCCTGGAAACCCGGGAGACAGACGACGCCCTCACTCATGGGCACAGCAGAACCCTAAAATGATGAATAGACAATCAGGCTCAGAGACCAGAATGCCCAGCACAGCACAGAGCATGGTGACATGGCTCCTGTCCCAGAACATCCATCTGGGCAGAGACAAGGAAATTGCAGGCCTGAATCTGCTCTTGGCCATTTTCTAGAAAATGGCTTCACTGGTTCACTTAGAAAAAGAAGGCAAGTAAGGAATACCAGCCAATTCCGAAGGCTAATTGCCTTTGCTCTCAATGACTGCCCATGCTTTTTCCGGCAAACATTCTCCCCTGTCACTGTGCCGCCAGGCCCACTCTCTGTTTCCAATCAGCCCTGAAAATAGTCCTTGATAGAGATAATAGGAAGAACAAAGAGAAATTTGGAGGAGCAGAGAGAGGCAAGCAAAGCCATGCCGAACTGGCATTGCAGGGGCTGTTTTCATAAGAGCCCTCTAGTCAGGCCCTGGTTCATCTTCAACCACAAGGTGCCAAGTAAACCCCAAGAAGCTGACTTGGACTGAGACCAAGGGTACTTTGTCTTTTTTTTTTAGGTCATAGGCTCTTTTGAGAATCTAGGAAAGCCATAGACCCTTTCTCGTGCATCGGGACAAAAATGTATATAAACATATGTTCAGCATATTAATTCAGAGCTCATGGACTCCCCTAGAAACACAAACACAGATTGGTTAGAAAGCCATGATAGACACAATCTTTATCAAAGGCTTTCTCCTTCCCTCTTGTTGTGTGTGTGTGTGTGTGTATGTTGTGTATGTCTGTGTGTTTCTATGTGTATATGTATGAATGTGTCTCTGTCTATAGGTATGTGCGTGTGTCTGTCTCTCTGTTTATGTATGCATATGTATATGTATATGTGTATTGCTGTGTGTCTGTATGTAAGTACATCTGTATGTGCATATATCTGTGTATGTATGAGTAATGTGTGCTTATCTATGTGTATCTGTCTCTTTATAAGTATATGTCTGAGTATGCATATATGTAATGTGTGTGTGTTTACGCTTGTGTGTGTTTGTATGTGTGTAGTTGTATATGTCTGTGTCTGTGTATGTATCTTTATGTGTGTTTATGTGTGTATATATATCTGTGTGTGTGTGTTTGTGTATGTCTGTATATATAATGTGTGTTCATGTTTGTGTGCATGTGTATGTGTATAGTTCTGTGTGTGTGTGTGTGTGTGTGTGTGTGTGAAGAGGAAGGCTGAGTTGCACTTCTCCAAGCAATCTAAAGGCCATAGAAGCACTAAAAGTCTTCTTGCACATAAACGAGTGTGACAGTCTAAGAAGCGGGAAGGACATTTGTTCCATGTGAGCTAGACTCAGCCAAGGCAGACATGAAGAGTCAACACCCAGTCCTGGGATTCTAACAGGAGCCTACAGATGTGACTGTCTCACTCACAAGCCTAAGCAAGAACACGTGGACCACCTGAACCAGTGACAAGGACCACATGCTACGCTGTGGAAGGGGCATGACAGCCTCAATCCTCGAGCCTGGCGAGAGGCTATGCCAGGGCTTGGAAATTCCCAGCATGCAGGCACACACGGTTGGAATGCACAGGTCTGATTCAGCCTGGGACTGGAGTTGCAGTCCTGCATTTCCAATCAGGTCCTGGAAGATGCTGGTGCCACTTTGAACAACAGGAAGCTGTGCAATTATCAGCTCCAGCCAAAAGCCCAGAAGAGACACCTAACTTCTGTCCTAGCAAACCTCTGTCAGGATGCCACAAGATAGAAAGTTCTCTTCAATCAAGCGTAGTGCTACCAAAGCCTTTGAGACAAATGTGTCCCCACCCAAGGGCTGAGAATGGCACTTCTTAGCCAGGCAGGGGTGGTGTCTTAGTTAGCATTGCTATTGCTGTGATGAAAGACCGTGACCAAAAACAAGTTAGGAAGGAAAGGGTGTATTTGGTTTACATGTCCTGAATCACAGTTCATTGAAGGAAGTCAGGGCAGGAACTCAAACAGTTCAGGAACCTGGAGGCAGGGGCTGGTGCACAGCCCATGAAGGGGTGCTGCTTACTGGCTTGCTTGCTCAGCCTGCTTTCTTATAGAACCCTGGACAAGCCCAAGGAAGGCACTACCCACCATGGGCTGGGTCCTCCTCCATCAACCACTGGTTAAGATCATGCCCTACAAGCTTGCTTACAACCTGATTTTATGGGGGTATTTTTTCATTTGGGGCTCCCTCCTCTCAGATGATTCTCGCTTGTGTCAAGTTGACCTAAGACTAGCCAGGACAGGTGGTGGGGTCAGTTCTCTGGGTGTTCCCTACAGTGCTGGCCTGGAGGCAAAATACTATCCAGGAAGTCTCTCTTTATCAGGTACCAATTGTGTAATCAATTCTGTTCTGAGATGGGTAAAGAGTAAGAAGGAACCAGGGGGTCAAAGAGAAGACCATTTGGAAATCCTGCAGCCCCATCTAGCCATTTTACAGACAGAAGATGCTGAAGCCCAGATGAACGTTTAAGACTTCATAGTTGGCCAAACTAGGACCAAACACAGGTCTCCTGACCCCTTCTAGTCTCTACCCTCTCCTGGGATCAGCTCAAGCACACAGGGTGTTTCTTAATGAAGGCCAAAGTGGCCGTTAAAACAAACTAAACCCTAGCTGCCTGGCATTGTCATCATGGCACCCTCCCAGGGTAGCCTGTGACAGATAGGGCCTGAGCTAAGATGGCTCAGTCGGCCCTGCTATGGCTGGGAAGTAGGGCTTGCATTCACAAGAGGTCATCAACTTGGAATCAGAGTCCTCTGTTGCCAAGCTGGTCTCCTCTCTAAAGCCTGAGGTCACTGAAGATGGCCCCTGTCTCAGGCTGATGGCCAGCAGCCCCTACTCAATCTGGCACAGGCTCCAGCGTATCACGGGTGTCAGGGAGCATCCTGGATGCAGCAGATGAGGGACGGAAGAGATGCTGACCCAGGAGCAACGTTGACACAGGCCTCTCTAGACACATTACAGACTGTCAGCCTATTAGGCCAGGTGCCAAGTGCCCGGGGGAAGATCAGTTCCAATCAGGCCACGATCTGTGGCCATCAGACAAACCCACAGTGAAGGCAGGAGACCTAGCTTTGCAATCAGAGTCAGCCTGGCCCTCCTGCTCCCTCAAACAAGCTCCGTTCCAGAAACGAGTAAGAAAAATGAAAATTGGATTTTCTCCACAACCAGCAAAAGGGCTTCTCTTCCACCTTTCCCACCCACCCACTCCCGCCAAAAAGAAACAGCATTAGGAAGATACTGAAAGCTTGGCTCCCTTGAGACACTGAGATGCTCAAATATCAGTAAACCCCTAGCCAGTTTGGTCCAGGGACCTCAGAGCCACAGTCACAATCACAGCCCCTGCATGAACAGGCAGGTTCCTTATGAAAACAGAAGATACAGGGCCAACCCTGAGATCTCAAATCACAAACACCTAATTAAAAGGAGCATATGAAGAAACCAGGCATGTTAGTACATGCCTATAATCCCAGCACTGGGGTGGATGAGGCAGGAGGATTGTGATTTCAAAGCCACCCTGAGCTACATAGAGATAAAAATCTAAGTACACACACAAAAAAATAAAGGAATCTTGAGGAAGATGAAGGAAGCCAGAGACAGACAAAAGCCACTGGCTTCTTTGCAAACAGACTCAACTGAGGCAGGTGTATATCCCTAGGTGGCTCCAGTTAGTGCTCCCTGTGTGCCACTCTGTGTCCTGTGCAGTCCCAGGGCTGACACAGCTTGCCTCAGCTGGTTTTTCTCACACACAAACTGGAAGGATCTGAAACTACACTGCCTTGCTTTCTACACCCAAAACACACCGCAGGGGACTTGGTGGATGTGACTACGTTTCAAACGAAGGCCCTCCGTTAGCCTTTCCAAGATGCGCATGAATCCTTCAGAAATCTTCAGCTAGCCACCCTGGATCAGCCTCTCCCCCAGAAAGCCAACCATCCTTACCATTGCCTCTTGTTTCCAACTTTGAACATCCCACCGACAGCTCACAGACAGGAACCTCAACATTCCTAGCCCTTTGTGAACACAAAAGCAATTAACTCTCCTCAGAATCCTCGAAAGGCCTCCGTTTTCTCAGGTGTTAGTGGTACCTACACACTGGGGCTGGTGCGAAAACCACTTGGCACAGGGTCAGTCCTGAGAAAGCCCTCATTAAATGTCAGCTCCGTTGTCAGAAAGATCAGAGGTGACAAGCACCGGTAAAGAGGTGGAGAAAAGGGAACTCCATACACTGTGGTGGAAATCTAAATGAAGGCGAGGTGACAGGTCAGGCTTAAAAGTCTGATTTGATCGTTCTACAATGCATAACCTCACATTGTACTCCATAAATGTATATAATTTTTTTCAGTTATAAATAAACAAATAAGTAGTAGCGATGACTGTGGTCCTAATAGACAGAGGTGAATGTGGCCGGGGTTAGTGCAGACCCTGGCTCTCTGCTTCCCTCTCTCTTTCCCACTCTTTCCAGGAGTAAGAAATGGAGACAATCCAGGTAGAAAGCTGATGCAAGGAAAACTCCCAGGAATCTCCAAGGATGACCCCAGCTAAGACTCCTAGCAATACGTAGCCTGAACTGGCCCTCTCCTGGGATCAGATGGGCGATTATCCCAATTGTCATCAGAGAGGCTTCATCCAGTAACTGATGGAAACAGATGCAGAGACCCACAGCCAAACATTAGGCAGAGCTCGGACAATCCTGCTGAAGAGAGGGAGAAAGGATTGCAGGAGCCAGAGGAGTCAAGGACATCACAAGAAAACCCGCGGGATCAACTAACCTCGTCTCGTAAGAACTCACGGAGTCTGAAACAACCACCAGAGACCCTGCAGTGGACCAACCTAAGCCCTGTATGTGGCAGTTGGGTAGCTTGGTCTACCTGTGGGACTCCTAACAATTGGGAGCAGGGGCTGTCCCTAATGCTTTGGGTTGGCTCTTAGGAACCTAGTCCTCATTCTGGATTGCCTTGCCCAACCTAAATACAAGGGGAGATGCTTAGTAGTCTTGCTACAACTTGACAGGCCATGCTTTGTTGATACCCATGGGAGGCCTGCCCCTTTCTGAACAGAAACATAGGAGGAGTAGATGGTAGGGGGTTGCGGGGGCGGGGTGGGGGGGGGGGGGCGGGGAGGGAACGGGGGGGGAGGAGGGAGCGGAAACTGCGGTGGGGATGTAAATTTAATTAATTAATTTTTTTAAAAAATGGAGATAATCAAACCACAGCTAGAAGCCACTGGTTTTCAGCTGTGCTATATTAAATCAAGATCCACCCTCATGTGTGGAATATACCATCCCAAGAATGACCCCCTGAGAGAAGCCAGCTCAGAGGACCACCCTGGTAGGAGGAGACCTTGGGACAGGGCCCAGTCCAGTGATTGAGTGGCCACAGCTTGCCTGAGTGTGTGATGTGCTCAGCTTTATTAAAATACAACAGAAAATGACTTTATCAATCACCTTCCAGGGAAGGGGGGGCCTGGCAGACCTCTAAGACGTCAGTGGTACTGCTTCCAGGGCCTTGTCTTTTTACGCAGACTATTTTTAGCATAAATAATGTACTCACCATGTATTGTCAAACTGACGGATGAGCATGTTCCTGGCACCCACAGACCACTCACTCACTCGTGAACATGCTAGAAAACATTCAATAGGCTGCTGTCGGCAATGCTGCAGGAAGCCCCTGCATCCTGAATGTCACGGCCTCTGAACAGGTGCCTCTGCCCTCAGAACTCAGCTGTGATCTCTGAACTCTGCAGCGGGGACTGAGACACCCCCCCCAACCCAGCCAGTATTTATTTGGGGGCTGGGTGGTGGGCCCCCCCAAAGAGCAAAGAGGGAAAAAAAAGTTACACAAGGGTGCTGGGTGAAAAGAAAAATCCCACGTGCTTGAGCCGGAAGGGTAGCAGAGAGAACCTGGTCTAACAGGACAGCTCATTCTGAGAGACACCTCCTCTGAATTCCACTCTAGAGTGTGGGTCAGCAGGATGCAAGAGCAAGGACCAGCAGGAGGCAACAGAATCCCTGACTTCCCCAGAGAGCAAGACGGTCCCAGATTTATTTTAGGGTTGCCTAGGATCTGAAGCATGTTTAGAATCATTCTTCGGCCATTGAATGAGCAACTCCTTGGAGACTCTGATCTCTTAGCGTTCTGTCTTGGGCAAACCTCACTTCCACTTGCCACCCCAAGCCACAACCCAGGCATTCCAGCTATCCAAAGAAACCCCTAAGCACCCTGCTGTCCAGGCTCACGGGCAGCCAGAGAAGGAAGTGTAGCAGACGTGCCTGCCTCTCCCAAAGAGTAAGCGGTAGTTTCAAATCTAGAGTTCCTTGCTTTCTCGTATAGGTACACTGAGGCCAGTGCAAACTCACAGACTCCACTCTAAGAAGCCATTGCAGTGAGTCCTCTCATCTGTCTGTCTGTCTGTCTGTCTGTCTTTTCCTCTGTGGCCTACCCAGAATTCAAATCCTGAGGCCATTCCCCTGATCTCCAAATCCAGCCCAGCCCCTAGCCTTCCCTTTTTCCCTGAGTTCACAGTAGAGAGTCTACAAGGCCCTAATCTTCTCTCTCACTCTCCCTTGCATCTCTTAAATAAACGTTACATGATCAGTTACAGCGTGGCCCTATTTAATTGATTTATATGCACTTTAAAAAGCTTTACACTGCACGAGAAAATACATCTATCATAATGCTTGATCGAACTGAAGAAAGGAGAAGGAAAAGGGGGAATTAAAATTTATTGAGTGCTTACTATGTGCCAGGTAATGCACGAGGCACTTTAGGTGCATTACCGACTTTCATCTGCACCATAGTCCATAAACAGGGTATTTCTCCCTATACAGTAGATGAGGACACTGGAACCCACAGAGGTGAGAAGACTTGGCCATGATAGAGCTTCTAGCTCGGAGCGGGATTCACTTGCAGGCCATCTCTGATTCCAAGCCAACATAAGCCTCAGTCCTAAATACCAAGTGTCTCTAGAAAATGACAACGTCATATAAAAGGTAATATAAGTAGGTGCTAAGGTGACAGCTCAGGGGTTATAGTGCATGATATGTAAGCACAGGGACCTGAGTTTGGATCCCCAGCACCCACACGAAAGCTAGGTACGATGGTGAACATTTATAACCCCAGCACTGGGGGTGCCAGAGACAGGCAAATCCCTGGATTTTGCTGGCCAGACAGTCTAGCAGAATAGTGAGGTATATAGGTTTAATAAGAGACCCTATCTCAAAACATACCTACTGTGGAGATCAACAGAAGATGACACCCAACATTGACCTCTGACCTCCACACATACATGCATAGCAACACACATACATACACACACGGACATAGACACACATATGCACTATATGCATGTGCTTATAGATACACCACATAAAAAAGCATAGTATAAACAAAGAATACACCCCTTCCTTTGTCAGAAAATTTCATTGAGAAAGATGAATGTTCCTGAATACACCATTTGACCATGAGGGGACATGGGTGGACTGGGAGAATGAATTAGGACCATTACCAAAGTGTGAGTGTTTTCTCTCTAAATGATAACACTTTCATAAAATGTTAACTATCAAAAACCAAACAAAACCTTGGGGCTGAGGAAATGGCTCAGTGCTTTCTGTGAAAACAAGAGAAACTGATTTCAAATCACACACACACACACACACACACACACACACACACACACACACACACACACACCACAAACCTCCTAAACAATTTCTACTCAATACCACTGTGGGAAGGTAGAGAAAACATTCACTGGTTTCAATATGTGCTTATAAAAGACAGTTTGCATGGTATGGGGGCAACAATCAGCTACCCAAGGCCCCTCAAAGCTGGCATCCTAGAGGCTGGAGACACACCAAAACTGCAGCGAGGCAGGGCCCCAGGGCATCCATAAGCAGGGGGCTCAGCACTGGGCAAGCCCATCTGGAAGGTAACACTGGCAAAGCAGAGTGGCCTTCATTCATAACACAGCGTGAGTACCTCAAATTCTACCTCATGGAACCCAAGACCAAACAAAGCAATGCTTCACATGTACTTGGTCCTTATACAGAAGAGAAGGAAGTCGAAAATTCCAAATACAAACATACACCACTGAAGAAATCAGATGGCACGGCATTGCTTCTGTAGTAGCTACATTACTCATCTCTGCAAGCAAATTTCTGACTGAAAAGAAATGGGGGAGAGGGCCAAGTTAAGGGAGGAGAAACTGATTTTGACTCACAGTTTGATGGTACGTCCCATCCTGGTAGAGAAGGCATGGCGGGGTGTTGTGGGTTGTTGTTGTTTTGTTTTGTTTTACTCTTTTTCTCTTTTGACTCTTTGCACTTTGGGGGCCTGCCATCCAGCTCCCAAACAAATCACACACAGAAGCTTATTATTACTTATAAATGCCCGGCCTTAGCTTGGCTTGTTGCTAGCCAGCTTTTCTTAAATTATCCCATCTACCTTTTGTCTCTGGGTTTTTTCCTTTTCTTACTTCTGTACATCTCACTTTCACTCTTACTCTGTGGCTGAGTGGCTGGCCCCCAGCATCCTCCTCTCTCCCAGATTTCTCCTCCTCTTTTATTCTCTATGCCTGCTGGCCCCACCTATCCTTTCTCCTGCCTCACTATTGGCCGTTCAGCTCTTTTTTTAGACCAATCAGGTGTTTTAGACAGGCAGAGTAACCCAGCTTCACAGAGTTAAACAAACGCAACATAAAGGAATGCAACACATCTCTGCGCCATTAAACGCATAAGCACCATGGCATAAACAAATGTAACACATCTTAAACTAATATTCCACAGTCACAGCTGCAGTGGCCAGAGTGTGGGACTACCTCCTCACAAGTACCTGCCTTCTTCCAATGGACCCGGAAGTGGACAAAAGGAAGCAAAGTAGGGTTATAAACCTCAAGATCCACTCCCCAGTGGCCTACTTCCTCCAGCTAGGCCTCTCTTCTGACATGTTTTACAACTCAACTAAACAGCATCACCTGCGGAAGAATAAGTACTCAGATACCTGAGCCAGAGGAGGCCATTTTCTATTCAAATCATAACAGCTCTCTCCTACCACATCTGTGAGCCTCAGTCTGTCTTGCAGCATCTCTGCCTCTGACTGGAACCTGGTCACTCCAGAGGTCCCTGCACCTACACATAGAGGGCCCTCTCTTCTATTCAAATTCACTCTGAGCTTTCCACAAAAATGGACTGCTCTGGGAATCATAGCATTTTGTCCATATGCCGGTGGGTGAGATATCAAAGGCAAACCTGTGTGGACATCTTTCTGTCTTCTCAGGGGACACTTTGCCTCCGCCCTGCTTCTTAGGCCTGTGATGTAGGTCTAAGCATAATGATAAATGCTTATGACCAAAGCAACTTGGGGAGGAAAGGGTTTATTTCATCTCATACTTCCATGTCATAGCCTATCAGTGAGGGAAGGTGGGACAGGAACCTGGAGGCAGGAACCATAAAGAAAAGCCACTTTAGCAGCTTGTTCCCTCTGGTCCATGCTCAGCTGACTTTCTTAGTCAACCCAGGAACTGGTCCCTCTCCCATGGATCAACAATCAAGGAAATGATCCACATGCCCATGAGCCAATCTGACAGAGGAAATTCCCGAATTGAGACTCCCTGGGATAACTTTGGGCTGTGTCGAGTTGGTGGTGGAAGCTAACTAGGAGAGGGGGTTTCTGAGTATAAGAAGGCTTTCCATATCAGGATGAATCAAAACAAAATCATTGTAACAACATAAGGGTAACTCTTTGGCACAAATGTGTCTACACCTTCAAGAGGAGAATTTGGTACATAGGAACCGAACAGAAAACTGAGCAAATGTGACATCAGCCACACAGAACTGAAACCCCCTCCCTACCCCAGATCTTTCATTTATTTAATTTACCCCAGGAAGAATTAATCTTTTCTCAAGTCAACAGAAGAAAGATCCTCTGTGATTTCCGCACCCCCCCCCCATTACACTGCCAGACAGGTTTCACTAGAGAGTTTCCCCCAAAACAATGGGTTTTTACTTTCATAAAATGATCAGAACATTCTCGGTGCTTTACATGCAGAAAGTCCCCGCCACTCTGCTTGGCTCCATTTTATCAAGTGCGAGTGTCAAATTCTTTACAGCTTCAAATTAGCAACAAGGAGCTGCAATTCCAGTGTTTGTTTGTTT
>CABHPH010151088.1:5527-30464 GCA_902168325.1 Peromyscus nudipes | reverse complement strand
ACCTGAGAAAGCAGTTAAAAAAAAAAGTAAAAGGGGGATCTATAGGGCCCTGGCCCCTGTTTTGGGTAACTGTTGCCTTGCTTGCTGACCTTGACCTTGATGTCCTCCCTATGCTAATTCCCTCCCGGGTTCCACCCTCCTGAATGCTTAAGGGAAGTTCCTTGTCTGTGTATCCTGCATAATGGACGTTAACAGCTTAGATGCAAGATTGTAAAACATCTGTAGTGAACTTCTGCCCTCCGGGGTTCTACCACTGGGCTGTAAGCCTGTATTTAAGACCTCTTCCCTCCTTCAATAAACAGCATTCAGCATTAAATAAAAAAAAATGATACGGATCCTTTAAGAGTTTCTGCCTTCTGGTGAGCCCTTGAGCAACCAGTATGTTGAGTAGGAACAAAGAATTAAGTAAAAACGACTGCCACAGTGCAAACATCAGCATTCTAGAACTCCAGGAAGGTTGAATGTAGTTCCTGGACTCACCCCTGGCCAGGCTGTTTTAGCTTTAGGCTTGGCTCTCATGATCTGAGAGCAGGCAGAGCCAGCCAAGAGCCACCTGGAGGATTCAGGTGTAGCCTAGCAGTTTAAAGTTTGCTCACACCGTCAAAAAAGACTAGAGATATGCCATAAAAGATACCCAGACAGAAAAACCTCTAAACAGGTTACAGTGTGTTTTCCAATGTGTGTAGGCTTAAAAAAAAAAAGAAAGAAAATGGGTATAGGCAGTTATAGAAAGAAAGAAATAGTTTAAAAAATAAAATGAAGTCTTTAAAAAGACAGTAAAATTAATATAAAAGAAAAGCCATATAAAGATGGGAAACATACAGGGAATCTGGATCTTGTATAGTACTGTGTTGATTTTGAATTTTTTTGATGCTGATGGACAGAAGATAGCTGCTAGGAGACATGGACTTGTGAACAGGACTGCAAAATTGAACCAACCTAGATACTTTAGGGCTGTCTTAACTTTTAAAAAGATGTCAAAAAATATATTTGTCAAGTGGAAATAAAAAATGTTTTGGAGTTTTGTTCCCACAGGAGGTGAGAGGCTATGGATTCCTTCAGAAATAATGTGAATAAAGTATGACCAGGGGAGACCTTCTCAATCTTGACAGGTGATATCTATCAACAAAAGTTATAGCTGGTCTTCCCAGGACTTGGCCATATCCCAAATCTTCTCTCTGGACCCTAAAAATGTCTTCACTTACAGACAACAGGAAAGCAGTCTAGAGAAAAATGATGCCCACATTCTCAGGAGTTGAGCGATATAGGTGGTCTTTGGTTATTCATTGGGTTATGGATGTTTGCTATCATTTAGGAAAATATAGTATATTGATACAAATTTAAAGTTATTTTTGTTACACTGTACATATGTTTCTGCTCTTATTTAAGGTATTGTACCTCTGAAGTTCATTTAAAAATGTAAGGTAAAGTTCTAATTTTTGCAAGCTATTGTTATAAACTATTTAGGATGATCATGAAACACAAGTTAGTCATCTCTAACAATCAAATTTATAGATATGTTAAGCATGTTTAAACTGTTTTTGCCTTGACTGCTTGACAGTATGCTCTATAAACTGGACATGCAGGACCCACAGAAAAGTGACTAATAAACTTTGTCAAAACAAGGTGGGACGGTCTTTCAGGGTTCCTGCTTCACAGAATAGTATGCCAGACATTCTACAGGACACAGAGGAAAGCAACTGACAAACTTTGCCAATATAAGGCCAGACAGTCCTTCAAATTTCCTGCTTCATTGAAAAGTCTACCAGATACTCTAGGCCTGTAGGATGGATGCCTCAACACTGCAGAGGAACTTTAGGTGAATACCCAGGCAGACAAATGTTTCTGTCATTTCTAGAGTTTTGGAAGTTGCTTGCAATGCAATTCCTCTCTACTCAAGCAATATTATATCCTTCTGGGGTCTTAGATGGAATTGAAGTCTAGATAGTAACAGCTACAGTTTTCCTTAATTATGATAGAAAGTAAATTAGGCATAAAACTTGGACTCATTAAGATAAGATAGATAAGGAGTATTTTCTCTAAATTTGCTAGATAAAAATGGACTGAATATTGTAAATGTAGTTCTTGATAACTATTTCTGTTGTATATAGTTTTACTATATTAAAGTTAAAACCTTTCATTTTTATTTAGACAAAAACGGGGAAATGTTGTAGAAAATTATTTTAAGATATGTTACATTTGTTTATGTTGTGGAACATTTGTTTAATGATGCAAAGATGTGTTGCATTCTTTTTTGTTACATTTCTTTAACTCTGTGAAGCTGTGTAACTGTGCCTGTCTAAAACACCTGATTGGTCTAATAAAGAGCAGAATGGCCAATAGTGAGGCAGAAGAAAGGATAGGTAGGGCTGTCAGGAGGAGAGAATGAATAGAAGGAGAAAAAGCAAGATAGAAGGAGCAAGAAAAGAAGGGGCCAGCTAATCAGCCACATAGCCAGACAGGGAATGAGAAGGAAGGAGAAGATTTACAGAAACAGAAGAAGGTTAAAAACCCAGAGGCAAAAGGTATATGGGCTAATTTAAGTTAAGAAAAACTGGTTAGAAACAAGTCAAGGAAGGCTGGGCATTTATTAAGACTCCATGTGTGATTTATTTGGGAGCTGGGTAGTGAGCCCCCAAAGAGTACAAAAAGATTCCTCTTTTCTTGTCACATTGTTGAGAATCTACCCAGGGCCTTGTGCACAATGGGCCAGCACTAGACAACTAAGCTACACCTCAGCCAAAAACATTTCTTTTTATCACTGAGTAATAGTCCGTTGTATAGATGATTGATGTGCCATCATCTTTTCATCTAGTCACCTGGTGTAGGACATCTTGGTTGTTCCCAAGTCTTGGTAATTATGAAGAAAAACTGCTATAAAGTCATGTGAAAACTTTTGTCTGACAAGACCAGATCATCTGGGTAATAGCTAAAAAGCATAATAGTCATATGATAACAGAATGTTAGCCTGTGCAAAAACAGAAAACTTATTATGTCTGGACCATTTTTTCCCCCAGCAGTGATGGCATTCCTTTTGCTCTGTATCCACACTGCACCAATGTTACCAGCACTTGGCATTGCAACCCATGTCCAGGGCTACTTAACTTGTTTTTTTAATGTATGATTCACCAGTCACATGTAATGTTGCATACCTTTCCACATGTTTACTTTCCATTCCCATAGTGTCTTACAAAATTTATGTGTATGTAGTCATATATTTGCCTTTATTTTATTAGGTTGCTTTCTTAATTCTGTTGGGTTTTAAATTGTCTTTTGCATTATGAATGAAAATCCTTTATCACATTTGTATTTTGAATATACTTAGTTCTGGTCTTTGCCCAACGGTTTCAATCCTTAAAGAAAATGTCTATTCAAAAAAAAAATTTTTTTATTTTTGGCCTGGTATGTATCTGGTATGCATTAGGGTGGTTAATATGTATATGGGCACATGTATGCATGCAGGTGCATGTGCATGCCTGCACACATGCTTGTGGGGCCAGAGGATAACATAAGGTGTCTTTTTCCATTATTCTCCACCTCATATAAGGAGGTATAGTCTCTCACTTGAACTCAGAGTTCTCTGGTTGGGCTAGTCTAGCTGCCAGCTTACTCACTGGATCTTGCCTCTGCCTCCTGATGATTAGATTATGGGTGATCTCATGCTGAAAATGAAATGACCTTGGCATTTTCATGGGTGCAGGAGAAGCAAACTCTGGTCTTCACACTTTGTGCATTCACTGTTTTACCCGCTGAGTGCCTCCTGAGCCCAAGGAGTTTTCATTTTAGCATAGCCCAAGGTTGACTTACTGGGTTAACGAATCACACTTTTGGGGTTTTATTGTAAAATATTAAAACAAACAAAAGCAAAACCGCAAGTGGGCAGGCTAATTTCATGTCTATCTGGAGTCATCTGGAAAGAGGGAATCTCACTGAGAAAATAACCCCACCAGACTATGATATGGACAAGGCTGTGGTACATTTTCTTGACTAGTGATTGATGAGGGAGGGCCCAGCTCATTGAGTGGTGCCATCCCTGGGCTGGTGGTTCCGGGTTCTATAAGAAAGCAGACTGAGCCGGGCGGTGGTAGCGCACGCCTTTAATCCCAGCACTCGGGAGGCAGAGGTAGGCGGATCTCTGTGAGTTCGAGGCCAGCCCACACTACCAAGTGAGTTCCAGGAAAGGCGCAAAGCTACACAGAGAAACCCTGTCTCGAAAAACCAAAAAAAAAAAAAAAAGAAAGCAGACTGAGCAAGCCAATAAATAGCCTTCCTCCGTGGCTTCATCTTCAGTTCTTGTCTCCAGGTCCCTGCCCTGAGTTCCCTAGATGATGGGCTTCACTCTGTAAGATGAAATAAACCCTTTCCTCCTCAAGTGACTTTAATGACTGTCATGCTGTTTTACCACCACAATAGAAACCTAGCTGAAACACCTAGAGGTTTCGCTTACGACGGCTTGTGGAAGTTTTATAATGTTCCTATACAGTATTTTGATTTAATTTTTATAAGCTGTCAGGTCCGTGTCTGAACTCATAGTTTTGCATATGGATATTACACTATTCCAGGACCAATGCTAAAATATTACTCTCCACTGAATCATCTTTGCTCCTTGATTCATTATGTAGATGAGTTATTCATGTTGTATTGGTGGGCTGTGATGACCTATTGCTTTGACTTTGTCCTGTTGTTTTTAACAACAACAAAATACCTAATGTCACATTGTCTATTTCACTGTACCTTTGTAATAAGTTTTGAAGAGAGGCATGACTAGTCCTCTGACTCCATTAGTATTACATTGGATTTATGTATCTTGTACCCTTTCTATATAAACTTTAGAATAAACTTATTTATAGAAATAAATCACTTGCTGGATTTTGAGTAAAATTGTGCTGAATCTATCTATTCGAAGTTGTGAATTGACATCTTGGCAATATGGATCTTGTTTTCATAAACATGTTACCATGAGCATATCTGCCCCCCAAATTTGGTTTCCAATACCCTTCCCCACTAAAAGGAGCCAGGGCAACGCTCTAGAAAAGGCTGGCAAGGAAGGTACAAGATAGACCTGAGACAGTTCATTGTGACAGAAATTGAAGAATGCCTAAAAATAAATAAATAAATACATATCAAGAAGGGAAAAGATCTTAATGATCAAATCTGAAACAAATGGAGCTTTGAAGTGATTAAAAACAGACACATTATAAAGCAATGGCAATTTGGACAGTTTTGTCATGGAACAGCAAGACAAGCTGAGGATCTGTATAAATGCAATATGTCAGCCTCAACTCAATCTGTACTGAAAGAAAAATATGCTCAGTAAATTGACAAAATTACAATATAGATAATAGATCATTGTTAGATTTCCCAGAGTTGCCAAAACTACTATGACTATTTGTTGTTTTTATAAATATGCTTCGAATTACTTCGGGAAGTGGGTCATAGGTTCAACACATGCTCCGCCAGTTCAAGGCAGTTTCTGCACTCTGCATGTGAGTTCACCTGCACCGCTGTGTGCGCTACTCAGTGCACATGTGACAAAGCAAATGGAGCTTAAGACTAAGAATTGATGAATCCCAAAAAAGGACACACAGGATTTCTTATACTATACTTGCAATATTTCTCTTTAGTGTGAAATCCTTCCAAATAAGATTTATGAAAGCTTGAGTTCAGCATACACACACACACAAAAAAAAAATAGGAGACATTTGCAAGCAAAAGGTATGACAGCACCATGTATTCTGAAGAGCAATTGTGTGGGAGATGACTAAGGCCTTGAATTTGGCTGATCCTACTTGGTCAGCCTACTTGCTGCAATATCACTATAGCATAGATCACTGCTCATGGTTTGGCTGAGACAGTAGTTTTTAAGCTACATGGAATCAATGTCAGGGTCAATTGGTACAACAGACGTAAAATCGCATATCTGAGGGTTCGTTGGGTGGAATAACCGAGGGAAGAGAGTTGAGTAGTACTAGAAAGAGAGAAAGGTAGAACTGTGAGGGAGTCTTCCTTAAACAACAATTTCACAACATGGCATCATAACCCAGAGATCATATCTGGGAATGGCTAGTTGAGCCCCAGTATCATCCAATCCTCCTCTGTATCAGGTGAGAGTGCAGGCACCAAAAGTCACTGTGTGTAGATAATAAAAAGTGTAAATGTGTTCATATGTATAAAAATACCACTCCATTCTTAATAAAAGAAACAAGTGTACACACATTAATGCTTCTGTACAATTCGGGATAATATATAATTTTAGCTGTTTACAAATAACATGTTATGCTTCAAATATTACATAAGGTTGATAATACATTTCTGGCAGAAATAAATATATTGCACTTAAACAGAACTTCATTAGATGTTACTTCATAGTATTAGGCTTATAATTTTTTCCCCATAAAACATTTCCCACGCCCTTCCCCCACCCCACACATTGCATTACAGTGACTTTTCCACGCAATTCATTAAGCAAATGAATACACAGCAAACAAGGAGACTGTGACAGAGTCTGCCTAATAGGTGATACAGAATTTCATACTTTAGCTAACAAAAGAACCTCTTCAGATTTCTGACAATTTTTTAAAGAGCAACTTAATACCATATGTCTTTGTGCCAGAAGTAAAATACAACAAATTGTATCTTTTGTCCAGATGTACTATTTCACACACACACACACACACACACACACACACACACACAATTTATTTTCTTTCTTTACAGGATGCTTTCTTTAAAGGGGGAAGAGATTGAAATTATATGAGAGAGGCAGATAAAGAAAGCTAAAAAATACTTATGGATTATTAACCCATCAAATACTTACAAATGAGCCTTCCTATATGTAGCTTTCAGGGGAAAAATAAGTGTTTTGGTGTTTTCTAGTAGTACAGAATAGTAAGCCATGACAAAAGGGTTTTATGCTTCCTTAATGTTTTAAAGGTTTATAACCTTCCCTTTGCTTGTTTGCAACAATGCCTTTCGTTCTAAGACAATACAAAAAATGAATATAAAACTCATCCTTCCTGCAGTAACTCTCTAGAGGAACAAGCTAAAGTTTTTTTCTTTTGTCTACTGCTTTGTCAGAGTGAGTAGTGTTTTGTTTGTAACAGTTATCAATTCCCTGCCCATTTAACAATGGAAGTAGTTTTTTTTACTCAGTAGAATACTGAGTAAAAAACATGAGTTTTAATGTAGTATGTTAGCCTGCTCATTAATGACTAAGTCTCCACTGAGCTTGCTTGCCTATCTGAAGGAGTGGGAAGTCCTCCCATCCATTTTATTTATAGGTAATTTTCCTAACATAATTGTCCTTTGTCCTCTACATTAGCAATGTAACTTGAAAAGTTAATCTGAAATAAAGAAATAAGATACATATCCTAACATCTCCCTGAAAAATGCTCATAGGCAATGTGAGGCATGAGGTTTCATTTCTAATATTTCTTGAGCACGTAAAGGATTCCCTTTGTTTTTATTACTGTGTTTAGGGAGGGGAGGGTTGTATCTGGAGAAGCAAAATGGCGGACATTCGGCCAGTGGTTGGGGAGATAAGATCTAAGAATGGCCCAGAAGCCAGTGTGGCTCTTACACAAAGCCCTACACAATGTTTCTACTACATGGTGAATCTCTTGTCAAGAGGTTTTATGTCTCTGTACCCACTCACTACAAATGCTGGTAACCCTTCCCAACAATACACCAAAGTTACAAGCTGAAAATGCCAGCAATGGAGCAGACCACTGAGCTAGGAAATGCTACCTAACATTTGTTGATATGCCAGACACAACTGGGTGTGTTTTCACAAGAATGGCCAAGGACAGCAAGCTGGTGGGATGATTCACTAAATAAAGAATGGGCATAACTCAACTTAGAACTATTGAGTTACATTTTAAAACCAGAGCACAGGTCAGAATCCAGCAAGCTATGAACCAGTCTGTTCGAGTTCAGTGAAGCAAGCCTGGCCTGGTGTCTTCGGCAGCACCGCACTGGGCCAGGCAATGCGGAAGCCCTGACTTTATTCCAAATATATTGTAAGTCTTGGTTATTATTATCCAATTGGATTTACCTGTTAATTCTAATTCTTGTCTCCAGTTTTGGTGGAACGAACATTGGGATTTTAAATAGTAAATTCCCAAGGGATTTATAAAAATTGATGACCAGAATAAGTTCCAAAGTCACAGGTGGCTCCCAGGTTTGAGTGCCAGGCATTCCCGTGACCCCATTTCCCTTGGGTGACTTCTGTCTGGCTCATGTAATACCAACTGGGGAAACAAACATCTAGTTAAGAATTTTAAGACAAAAATTTCAAGAGCCCGCTTTGCTGGCCACCATGACTTCCACTCAGTTTCATTCTCATATTGCTGAATTGCAAGCAAAATTCCAAAAAGTACTGGCAAAAGATCATATTTAACAACCACAACAACAAAAAACCCACAAACCTACTGTGAGGCACGCAGATTAGGAAAACTACAAAAACAGTATTAAAACAATCCTTTTGTTGTCATGGAAAAGAAAACGCTGACGTACATTCACTTTAGTATCACAGCATCCTGTAAAATAGCATCTTTGTTTTTCCTGCAGTGTTTTGTTCCAAGATACTTTTGCAAGAGGCCAATCATTAAGTATCAATCCGATAACCTAGCTGTATGGGCGTTTATGTTAAACATCACTCACAAGTGGTTTTTAAAGAAAATGCATGTCCATACTTGTCTGGAAACCAACTACCTGTGCATATGACTGCGTGACCCACAAGAAGCTAGATCCACCCGCAGTGTGTGGCATGGGAGTTTACAATGGGTTTCCTGACAGATCATGCTTCTTTGTAACTCAGCTGTGGACTTTATGGAGATTATCAAGGGCAACATCTAAAGTCAGCATCCCACACTCAGGTTGTGTGTGGTACCCTGTTTCACAGGTTGGACTCGGCCTGGAAAGTCACTCCACATGGAAAAGCCCAACAACACTACCCAATAAAATTGTGGAGTGATGTCGTATATTGCATTTATGCCTAAATACACTTCTACAGTCAGGAGTGCTATTTCTCGTGTCTTCTAGCACATTCAATACATTTGAAATAGGAACAGAATGAAAACCACAAAGGAAAATTAAACCAAAATAAAGTTTAGGGCAACTGTGTAAAGCAAACCAGTCACATCCTCAAGGTGGAACACACTGTCTTCAAAGCTGAAGGTCTATGACTTAAATAAATCTATATGATTAGGGAAATGCATTATTGTAAAATACCAGATTTGTTGCCCTGACTATAAAGGCTAAGATACATGTTGTTCAAAAATAACATATTGATTATATAGAAGTAAAACACAATCTCTAGTGTACTTATAAAGGGGAGGCTTAGAAAGGAAGCAAGAGCTGGATGAAGCTCTAGTTTGCTGGTAAGAACTGTTAGTGTTTCTGTCAGGGAGTCACAGAATTGACATGCAACTTCATGTTGGGGGCTGAGGAAAATGGAAAGGAGTCTGTAAACATATCACAGACAGATGAGAGAAGTCAAAGGCAGGGCACATCCACGCCTGTAGGCATACGTGAAAGCATGGTGAGCCGCCCGTGGGAGAAAGGTCATTGGCAAATCCCTGACGACAATGGCAAGAGGAATTAAGCAGATTTTTAAAAATCAGAATTTGGCCCAGTGTGTTTTAACAGGCAAAAGATCCGCCACCCCTGAAGTGAAAATGAAGGGGACTTCGGCTCCTATGACAGAGAAATTCCCCTCCGAAGAGAACCACTATATTTTGATTGTAGTCTGTAAAGGAGAACCTCACCCATCACCTTGCGTGGGCTCTGGAGAGGTCCTTAGTTGCCATGCCAGCAGCTTATCAGAATGCAGTGCCCCAAAAGCCAACTTCTTTGATAAAAACAGAGTTTCTTACTTTAAAAATAGCATACAGAGGGTTTCCCCTACATAACTGCAAAGTTTTTGCAAGAAAAAGAATTATTAGGAAAAAAAAAAGAAGAAGGAATAAAGACAGAGCTTATGGTGTCACGGCCTGCAGATATGGCAGGAACTTGGTAAAGGCATCACCGTATGTCCATTCACACCACAGGAGGCATTTGTACCAACTCTGCCCCTTCCCCAGCAAACTGACATAAAGGAAACTAAACATGCTTAAGCTACAGCACTACAAACATTTTGCTATTGGCTCCCATTTTCTACTGGGAGAAATGGACTTGAGCATTTCAATATGCTATATAGTATTGCCTTCTGGACGATGCTTTGAACCTGTTGAAAGCAGAAAGAAAACCTATACACAAGGATTTCATACAATACTGCATCAACAGGACTTTTAACCGATAGGAATAACACACCTTGGAATTCCTTTGCCTTAGATCATTAAGCTTTCTAGGTAAAGTGATATTCTGTTAGTTGTAGGAGTGGGCTGGCTAAACTTTACACTGATTCTCTTCTGGATCCAACTACAGATGAATCCTGGCCCATGGTGCACTCCCTTACAAGTAGGTTTTACTGTGAGTCCAGCTCTCTGCTTTAATGAGTCCTGTATTTCCTGGAGAGCCCCCCGCTCCAATACCCCACCTCCCACCCACCCATCAATCTCCTATATTTTCATACCCATTTGCACATCCTGGATCTAGCTTCCCCCACTCTCAGAAGAGTCATACAAACGGTGTCATCACCGCAGAGGAGTGGCGTAGTCCTTGGATGGCTGCATAGGGCCCCTGCTGAAAGTAGTGATGGTATCGAGGCATGTGGAACGAAGGGAACGTGGGACCACTTCCCTGCATGGAGCTGGCAATGGCAGATGGGGTCAGAGGCATTCCCAGGCGGCTATACGGTGGCAGAGAACCCTGTATAGGGTGAGGAATGGGTGTCGCTATGGATGCTGTGCTGGTGCCAAGAGCAGTCAGGGTCTGTGGATGCTGAAATCCAGGGAAACTAGAAGACGATGACACCCAGGAACTGAGAGACAAATTGTCAGATGTTGTAAAGGCCGATCCTGGAGGAAAAGCATTCATTAGACTCAAGTAGCTACTTAAATATACTGATGAAGAACTAAAGATCAGTTTATGTTCTTTTGTTGTTGTTTTGAGATAGGGTCCTTACTACGTAGCCCTGTTTGTCCTGGAACTCTCTATATAGACCAGGCTGGCCTCGAATTCACTGAAATCATGACTGCCTTTGCCTCTCAAGTGCTGGCATTTAAGGCATGTGCCACTATGCCCAGCTGAAGATCAGTTTATTAAAAAAAAAATTGCTAGCTCTCCACACCCAAGAGTAGTTGGGTAACACAAACGGGACTCCACTTTTTTTTTTTAAAGAAGGGGTTAGAGAGTTGACTCAGAAGTTGAGAACACTGTCTTCCAGGGGACAGGTTCAATCCCAGCACCCACATGGCAGCTCACAACTGTCTGTAACTCCAGTCCCATGGGAATCTGATGCCTTCTTCTGACCTCTGCAGGCACTGGGCATGTGCGTGATACACATACGTACATGCAGGCAAAGCACTCATATATATAAAATAAAATAAATATAAAAAGGAGAGAGGAGAACTCGAAATTGTGTGGTTAAAGATGTGAGGGTGGGTCTGGGAAGAGTTTGGAGAAGGGTAGTAAATATGATCAAAGTACACTATATGAAATTCTCAAAGAATTAATAAAACTATTAACATTTTAAAAACAGGGAAAATGCTAGATTGGCAGTTCAAAAAGACAAGCTGACATGAGACTTATTAGAGGGCAGATCCAACTTTCTGGATAAGAGGACTCCATTGACATCCTACATGGAAGAAGAATGAACTTAACAGAAAAACACTCAACTGATTTTATGGCCTGCATATTCGACAGTGGCCAAGCAGTGATACTTTGCCAGAGAATATGTCCTCATTTCCTTAAAGGGCTCCAAATAACTGTAGCACCTCTCTAAAGGAAGCTGGATGTGTCTCAGCAAAGCCACCTTTTCCCAAAACCATCATGAGAACCTGAAGAATAAATTCTTCTACACCCAGGAAAGCTGAATTTGCCCACTGAGCGATGGTTCGTGGCTCCCTTTCCCTGAGTTATAAAAAATGTCCTATGTTTTCACTGATTGTGTTGCTTGGCATTTTAGAAACAGACACACAAAAAAGATAGAGAGGTTTTCCCCGTGCAACCATCTTAGGTCCATGGTGGGGCGCCACCAGACTCTTTCTTCTGTTTTTCCCCTCGTTCACACTTGCTGTGTGCTCAGTCTTCTCTCTGAGCTTTCTGCTCAAGGAAGCTGCTCAGTTCTTTTGTTTTGTGTCACATATGCAGTGTTCATTGGACACCCTCATGTGCCATTCCCCACCCCTTTTTTTTGAGATACAGTCTCTCACTATTCTGGAGCTCACTTAGTAGTCCAGGCTGGAAGCCAGTGAGCCCAGGGATTTGCCTGTCTTTGCTTCCCTAACACAGGGAATTATAAGTGACCAAGCCATCTCTCCAGCCCTTTGTTTAGTTCTTGCTTCAACTATTAGGACCAGTCATGGCCCTTTGTCATGATAATCCTCTTTTAAAAGTGTTCATTTTGAACTTTGATCCTAATGAAATATCCCTAACTTTCAAATAATAAAGCTGAGATTCAAAAGCAGTAAGAAACTGTCCGGAAGTGTGACTGGGGGGCTCTTTGACAGTAAGTCACAGACAAGCCCACCCCTACCCTGATTCAAAGGCTCTATGTTCTGTTACCAAAAAACACACTGTGGGAGGAGTGCCCACTCAAGCAAAATAATGAGGCATACGAGGATCAGCATTCGAGGCTGCCTCTTCTGAAAAGGCTTGAAGGCACTTATTAACATATGTTCCAAGAGGACCAGACATTCCATCAGCAGCCCACGTTCACCCCCACTCAAGCGCTCTGGCCTGTAGCAGCTCCACATCTCCACTTGGTAGATGGCCTTACCTCGATTTGGAGTTGTTTGGCTCTCCTCCCCCAGTACATCCTCTTCTCCATAGGTGCGGATGGGTGAGCGGGCATAGGAATGCTTCTGGATCAGGCTCTCCACACTCTCCCTGTGGAGCAGAGGGACAGACACATCACAGTTCACTTCAGAGAGGGGTTTAGGCGTAATTCACTAGTCTATTTTTTCAGCCAAAGGGAAAGACAGCATTCAAAGCTTGTACATTTACCCACTGCACAGAGTCTTCTGGGACATGAGTTCAGATGCCTAAGTGCAAATAAATACAACTAGACAGAAATAGAAGGACACAGAGCAATGAAAAATGGTCATAGGAGAATGGAATTTAATGAAGCAAAAACTAATGGATGAATTTACTATAGGATGGCAATGAATCTTCTTATTAACTTCAGCAGATAATGATTCAAAAGAGATATGAATTGATTCAAATGTACTGGCTCAGGATATGATAAAATACTGAGAAAAGTTCATATCAGTCATAAAATGACTAAATATTCACTAATGATGCAAATGCTCAGACCACATGGCAATATCAAGAGTTTAGATAAAGAACCTTGTAGATCTTTGAATGTTAAAACTGAAAATTACAGAAAAGCTGTAAAGAGAACATGAGCAGCCATTAAGAAACTGAGACCCTTGGAAACACTGCTACCCTGTCTTTGAAGAGGGTCTCCAAGGAGTGCAAATAATTCTTGAAAAAAATTAGCTGTGACCTAAAGGCAACACCAAATTAACCACCAAAGGGCCAAAAATGGGTATTTTTTTTTTTAGTTGTGTGGAGTGAGAAAGGAGAATGTGAACACCCAACTGCACACTGGAGAAATAAGAAAATAAATCAAATGTCACAATAACTATTCATTGTAACATTTGACATTTCACATAGATAGATCCACACTTGTGAAAAATACTATCTAATTAACAGTGTGTTTGGAGTCCTAAAAGTTTACATAATCATGACAGTGTGAGGGGTCTTATTCCCAACAGATAATGGGGAATGCCCACTTCTGCTTTCTAGTGTTTCCTTGATCTCTGTTTGTGGACTGTCACAGCAAAGCCACAATGTCCTAATTGCTGTTGCTGAATTAAAGTATTAAAATGAGTTTTCACCAGTACCCCCAACTTTATTTTTCTTTTTCAAAATTGTATTGGTTATTCTAGTTCCTTTATTTCCATATAAATTTAGTATTTATTGATTTATTTTTAAGCTAACTAAATTTTAATCAGGATTGTGTCTGAGATGTACATAAACTCATGGAGAATTGACATTTGTAATACTGAGTCTTTTTCAGTCCATGAACAGTATGTCCTTCCATTTAGTTATCACTAATGATAAATAGATATAAATATACAGGCCTGACACATCTGAGCCACATTTATCTCAAAACGTTTCATATTCTAGTAAATGCTCTTTAATTTCAATTTCCAATTTTTAATTTATAGTAAATATAAATGCAATTTTCTTTTGCATGTTGATCTTGTGTTTAGTAGTTTTGCTTCATTAAATTCCATTCTCCTATGACCATTTTTCATTGCTCTGTGTCCTTCTATTTCTTAGGATCACAAGTCTGAGTCCAATTCTTCATGATGAGTTTCAGGCCAACTTAGTGAGAACATGTTCTGAAAACAAAATCTGAATGCGGCAGGTCACCTACACTGTGTTCAGAGACAACTCCCTTCCAGCTATGGCTGGCAAACGGTCCTGATGGACTTTATTCCTGGGAGCAGAACCCAGGGCCTCACTGGTGGTTACCACCAGCTTCAGGTGAACATTGTGAACTCTATCCATCTGCCCTAGTTAAGATTTTGTTGCTGTGATTAAAGCACCAAAACGCATGTATATATATATATATGTGTGTGTGTGAGTGTGTATGTGTGTGTATATATATATGTGTGTGTGTGTATATATATGTGTGTGTGTGTATATATATATGTGTGTGTGTATATGTGTGTGTGTATATGTGTGTGTGTTTATATATATGTGTGTGTATATATATGTGTATATATATGTGTGTGTATATATATTTTGTGTATATATATATATATGCGCCTCATTCAAGTTATTGGAATTATAAGTATGCTGATTATTGTGCTATATGATAATATTCCTTATTACTCTTCATTTTAGCTTCTTGTCTTTTTGCTGTAATAAAATACTCTGACAAAAGCAACTTACAGGGGAAGGGTCTTCTCATCTCAATTGATATAATCCAGACAATGCCCCACATGCGTACCATAGACCAGTGACTCTTGACCTTCCCTAATGTTGTGGCCCTTTAATACAGTTCCGCACATTGTGGTGACCCCAACCATAAAATTATTTTCATTGCCACTTCATAACTGTAATTTTCTACTGTTATGAATTGTGATGTAAATATCTGTGTTTTCTGATGGTCTTAGGTGATCCCTATGAAAGGATCACTCAACCCCCAAAGGGTCACAACCCACAAGTTGAAAATCACTATCATAGACCAAACTATTCTGGACAATACTTCATGTAGGTCTTATAGATTAGAGATTATGCAGACTCAACAGTGGTGTTATTCCCTTAATAATGGGGATTGTGTTTTCTTTCTGGTCAGTTTGACTGGAGGAGTGTCAATTTTATTTTATTTTATTTTTTTTATTTTTTATTTTTTTTGGTTTTTCGAGACAGGGTTTCTCTGTGTAGCTTTGCGCCTTTCCTGGAGCTTACTTGGTAGCCCAGGCTGGCCTCGAACTCACAGAGATCCACCTGGCTCTGCCTCCCGAGTGCTGGGATTAAAGGCGTGTGCCACCACCGCCCGGCCAATTTTATTAATCCCTGCATTAATATTCCACTGTTTTTCTCCTCCCTCTTTTTTTTCTCCACAAATAAGACTTTTTATTTGTCACTATTAAAAATCTGGATTTCAAACAGATTCTCAGACTGGTGGTTCATATCCATCAGCTCATTCATTTTCAGCACCTGTCTCTTCACCAGTAATTTTTCCAGAACTACCACCTTCACCATGGAGCTCCATGAGTTTTCTCAATTCAAACCTGGGTTTCTTCAGCATTTTTACTTTTCTAACAAAGACATCATAAAGAGGGTAAATAGACTGGCAAACCTTTTCTATGTCTTTCCCAACGTTGTCTGGAATCAATTTATTAGCCACTTCCTTCAAGTCATTTGTCTGCACTTCTCAAGTCATGATTTCCATCTTCTTCCGGGTCTGGCGGACCTGCTGGTGCTGTACATAGGAGGTCTTGTGGATCTGGTTGTTGCATTTTTTAGTGAAACCAACACAGAACAGACGGAGCAAATAACCATCAGTTGTCTTGACATCCACATGAGCTTCAATCACGGTCTGCCACTTTTTGACCATGGAGCACATTTTGTCCCAGGTAAGATCCATGCCATGGAAGTTAGTCGGACAGTTTTTGCCCTGAACTATCTCAGTAATTAGCTTGAATTTTCTAAATGCAACTCTGTCATTCTGTAGATAAGCAAGACTTGCTTCAAACACACGACCCTTGAGGCCATCAGATGCAATTTTGGTTCCTTGAGTCCTCATGATTAGTGTTTTTCCAACGTTTCTAACATTGAACACAGCAGAAGCTTTCACATCATGTGAATCTTTCTTCAAAAAATGGATCAACCACTTTCTTCTTGGCTCCCTTCTTGCCGCCATCCATCAGGCACTTGTTCTTGCCAACTACCATGGTGCTGCTGAGAGCTCTAATGTCTTTCCTTCTACTTTGAATCTGATTTGTTCTTCTTTTCCTAGTTTCTTTGATTGAAGATGTGGGTCATTGGCCTTAGACATCTCTTCATTTCTAATGAAGACTATACTACTCAGTAGTGTTTTAACAGCATCCCACGCATTTCCCTTTTCCATCAGTCCAAAATATTTTCTAACTCTCTCGATGTTTTCCTCATGTATAGCTGCTATACAGTTACAGTCTTTAAGGACTTGTCAAGGTATCTTCATGTTAATGGTTTCTCATACTGTTCATTTATTGTCAGAGGCAGATTTCACAAGACTCACAAATCTTTTACTTTATTGAGCCTCGTTTTACAGTACAGATCTCAGTTGCCATAGTAACTGCTCTGTCACTTCTACAGAAGATGTATTCCACTACTGTAGAAGGGAGTGCTTTCTAAATGTAAACTGGGTCAGGCTGGTTAATAGAGTTGTTCAATTACGCTGACTCCTCATTTTTGCCTACTTACTCAGTCAACTATTGAGAGAGGGGCACTGAGACTTCCAACTCTGGTTGGTGGTTCGTCTGTTTCCCTTGTAGTCCTGCCAGACCCGGAGTTCTGATATTGGATGTGTAAACAGGTATAATAGAGCATGCTTCTGAGAATGAGCTGACATCTTATCCCAGTCAAACCTACTTTGATGTTAATACGGCTACTCTAGTTTTCTTCTTTTTCTTTCTTTATTTTTTCTTTCTGAGACAAAGTTTCATGTAATTAACCCAGGATGTCCTAGAACTCCCAAACCACCTTCCTCTGCTTCCTACCTGCTGGAACTTGAGGCTTGTACCATCTTGCCCAGCTAGTTTGGTCTTCTTTTAGTGTTAACCTGTTACACTTGTTTTCTATTATTTTACTTTCAACTCATCTCTTTATGACTTCACATGTTTTTTGTGGGCATCAGTCCAAAGTGAGAGCCTCTGCCTTTTGATGAGGGTGCTTAGCATGCGTGCAGGAGGTGATCCTCACTGGCCAATGGTGGCTTCTTCGGTCCGCTGCTTTGCTGTTTTTGTTTGTTTGGTGTTTGTTTGTTTATTGTCTGTTGTCTGCTGCTCTTTTGCTCCTGTTTATTCTCAGCTGTTATTTACCCTTTTCTTCTTTCCCTTAAGGTCACAGCTTCATAGTCCCTCTGATTTCCTTTTCTTGTTTAGCATTTAAAGCTTCCTTTTGTTATTTTACTGACTGTCTCCACATTTATGGTAAATATTTAATTTGTCACAGTCTTTCTTGAGGTGAAGAGCAGAAGAATCTTAGTAGTCCCCAGCACCTAAAAAACTTGCAGTTATATATTTAATTTACCCCTTCTATATAAATTCTATTCTATACTTTACGTCTCTTAAAGATTTAAATGATATGTAAACTTTTTGTCCATCCATGTCCTTTGCATTTCTGCAAGTCTTCGTTTCTTCCTGGAGATCCAGAATGGGACCTAGCACAATCACTTCAGCCTGAAGAACTTCCTTTCTGTCTAAACAGCAACTTGATGATGATGAAGTTGTCAGGTTTCATGTGTCTGGAAAACAAGCTTTATTTTTCTTTTGCTTTTAAGAAGTCATTTTGGTGGCTGTTATAACTCTAGCTGACAGACATTTCCCCTCAGTTGTTCTAAGACAGTGCCTTACTCACAGAAGTCAGCCCTTGTTGTCATCGACCTTAGCTCTGCTCCTCTGATGTAATGTCTTGAATCTCCCCAGTGTTTCCACTGTTGCCTTTTGTCATTGATTTCCAGCCATTTGATTATGATGTAACTCTCACTCTTTCCTCATGCTTCTTGAGCTCAGCCTTGTTGGACCTTTTGGATTGTGTGTTTAATTGTTGTTAAATTTGGGAAAACTGCATTTCTTTCCCCATCCTCCTGTGACCTTCCATGGTGTCTGGTTACACATACGTGGTGCACTTGAAGGTCTTTTTGTTTTCCAAGTTGTCTCTTTGCTGTCTTTCACTTTGGATAGTTTCTGTCACTCTGTCCTCAACTTCACACATCTTGTTGTCGGCAGTGTCCAGTCTGCCCTTAGTCCCACTCAGTCTGTATTTGACTTTGTAAATGGTCACTTTCACTCTCAGAATCAGATTAGATCTTCTCATCTTCCGATGTCTAACTTTCCTCGTATATGAAATATAATCATGACAACGATCTGACTGTCTTTGTTGATTATAATATTGACATGATTTTTCATTGTTTTCAGCTAATTTGCCCTCATGGTCAGGCGTATTCTTTCATCTGTTTACACACCTGGTCCCTTTCCTTCTGCACTGGTGTTTAGACTTGGCCTAGATACCAGGCATTGTGAACCGATCTTGCCAGGTAGTGCCTATCCTCATCTTCCCATACATACTCTGAAACTTTGCTGTGGGATTTGGTTATATTAGTTGGAAATACTTTGCAATTTTTCTTCCAAGGCTGTATCAGGTAGGACTGTACCTAACCAAGGGCTGTTTTACCCTTCACTCACGAAACAAATCCTTCAGGAACTTTGCCTGTTGTCCTGTCAAGCAGAACTCCTCCCCGTGTGAGTACTACTGTTGCTCATCCCTTCTGCTTCCTCCCCATTCTGGAAATCCCTTCACAGATTTGTGCTTAGCAACTTTCCAAACGCCGAAGAAAGACTCTTTCTAGATCTCTGAGTTTCTTTTCCTTAAACCTTCATGTCTCCCTCTCCCTTTCCCTCAGCTATCCTCTGAAGTCTCCTATCACAGGACTCTTCCGCTCTGACTTCTCAAGGAATCCTGCCTTTCTCTCTCCCCATGCCACGGTCTGAACACTCTAAAGAGCGATGCACTGGGCATCACTCCCTCTCTTTATTGCTTTATCTTCCATAACTATTCTGCCTTTTGTTGCTTCAGGCCCAGTATCATTAAAAAATGTTTTCTGTGCTTCTGGGGTGAAGCACTGGCCTCAGTAACTGGCAGAACTTCCCAGGTAATTCCAACGAGAAGGCAAGATTGGGAATGCATGGGAAGAAACTTTTCACCAAGCACTCTTCTCTAAGTTTTGAATTCTTGATGTATGTATTATTTATTCAAAAATAATTATAAAGTATAAAAACAGCATGTGACTCAGCTTACCAATGGCAGCACAGAAAAGAACTGATGTCCAGCACTAGCATTTCTGGGAGTTATTATAATGAATTAATAAAAATAATAATAATCACATCAGATTTTATATCAACATAAAAGACATAGGAGGCTGCATGTTACATTGGAAATGCCATAAACTTAAATGCCACTCATTGGCTGGATGAATGAATCCATGAGGTGATGGCCTACCTACAACACTTTCAGTCCTTGCTTTATTACTTCCCTAACCTGTCTTTGTTTGTAAATTGGAGAACTAAATATTTGCCTCACAGGTTCAGTCATGTGTTCAAGCAAATAAACATACAAATGTGAGCGCACACACACACACACACACATATGTGCATATATGTAGAATCATTACCATGAACAATATAGTATAGAAATTGTGGAGTTATTAGTAAATAAAATATAAAAATATCTGCCTCTTGAAGGAGGAGGATGAAAAGAGAGAGGAGGGAGTGGAGGGAAAAAAGAGGAGAGAGAGAAATGTGATATATATATTCATGATAGTGTAGTATGCCGTCCTGAGGGGAAATGACATTCGGTTTGTTTTCAGCAAAACGATGGAACTAGAGGACATGATGTTCAGTGACATCTAGGCTATGGAAACACAAGTGCTGTGAGCTCTTTCATGGGTGGCAGAAAACAGAAGAGAAAGGATCTGACAGAAGCTGGTAACGATTAGAGGTTGAGAAGTAGGAGCACAGGAATCTGTGTGGGGTGTGTGTGTGTGTGTGTGTGTGTGTGTGTGTGTGTGTGTGTGACATGTATTCAAACACAACACTGAAGCCAGCTTAATATAGATAATTAGCACATGTTAATAAAAATTAATAAACAGGATGGCTTTAATCATTACAGACAGCACTCTGGTACTGTTGAAGCTAGCAGCCTCCAGAGCTAATAACACTTATTAAGGCCTCAACACACTGTAATATCAGAATGGAACTCTTCTTAGGGTAAGTTAGGTCACTAAGAAGAAAGTCTGAACAACCCCATCATGAAATGGCAATCAAAAACTACAACAAAATTGTCTTTTAAGTTCGTGTCATGAGTCATAATGTTCATATTTAAAATAAAAATTTAAAAGAATTGGGTCATTTTTTTGTACATAAGGGAAAGAACTTGCTTAAATAGCTAGACAAATACCTCCTTTTTTAATAATCATAAAGAAATATAGCAGTATATTTCTAAAGTATATTCCTTTTACCGCGACTTTCATGTGTAAGCATTTAAATTCCAAAAATGCGTGCAGTGTTTGCCTCTTCAAAAGTGCCTTTATAGACCATCATTCAAGCATCTTTACATTCAACAAAAGAAAACTCATTTTCCAAATGACACGATGAATCACTGCCTTGTGAAACATTTTGCTTTTCTATAAAAAGTACATTACATTCATTGTGTCCTTGCTAGATCGCCGCTATCATTACTTATGCTATTCCCTGGGAGTGGGGAAAAAAGGGATTTTATCGGAGTGGTTTACTTGTGTCAGGCCTGGAAGTGAACTGAAAGCAATAGCAGTTCTTATAGAAAGGATGGTCTAATTGCATTACTGCCTTTTAAGTGATTGAACACAGTGGTGCATATCAGAGCCATCTCCTCAGAGATGCCGCAAAGGGTAGACAGCCCATGCTGTTTACTTCACAGCGACTCCCTGTATGCAGCAGAAAGAAAGGAGCGAAGACTCCACTTAGCCTGAGAAGCCATCAAAAGGGTTTCTTAAACACTGTCCCATGAAGAATGGAGAGTTCAGCTAGTGAGATAAATGATTCACATAGTATACACTTTGTGATGCCCAGTTCTGCGGCATCATAGTGTGAGAGATTGGCCTTGGAGTCTGCTGTGGATGAACAGTGTTTCTAGCATCTAACGGTAACCCCGTCTGAGCAGAGGATGGCATCACTGCTGTAGGTGGTCTTCAGTGGATCGCTTCTGACTGCTCTGTAACTGTCAGTTCTGGGACAATTGTTAGAAACACAAGCAGACAGAAGATGGCAAACAGAGAGGATGGGGGCAGTGCTTCTGTCCTCCCTGCACAGTGCCCACAAGACAGAAACCATTCCAAAGATTTATTCAGAGTCTCGGCAAGCAAAGCCTGCACACTCTGCTGAAAGTGGAAACGGTTTCCTTTCTTCGTTCTTGGAACTAAAATGTTTATGTCTCAATGCTCAAAACCCCAAACCTTCCCCTTCCCCTCACATTCTTCTTTGCGTACTGCCCTTCTAAACACCCTTTTTGTCAGCTTAAGGATCATTTGCATGACCCTCTCCTCAATTAGCTTACTGGAAAACAAGACAGAGGACGGTGTCTCCTTCTGGAGGCTTCAGTGTGCAATGCTTTTAAGTCACTTGAACACCTCCTCAAAACAGACTGTCAGCTCTGCCCTAGGGCTTCAGCCGTCTGGGGTGTGACCTGAGCACGTAGGATATTTCCATGTGGTACAGATGTCAATGGCTGGAGGCCCCACATGGGGAACCCCTGCTCTGGGCAGCCTTCAGGAGTGCATTTGCCCCAGTGTGTTTGCTTAACCTGGAGCCCAACTTGGCAGCTTGTCCCTGTAGGGTTGAGGACACATTATTTCACTATTCTACAGCTCCATCTTAACACCACTAAAATGAGGACTTCAATGTGATCTCATTCTTAATGTCATTATTCGATTATGCAGATTAATACAACCTTCATTGGTACCTGACACAAGGGTGTCCAATAAATATGTATAGATTAAAAAACTAAGTTGGATTCCAAGACTGCGTTCTAATAAGCAAACTTATTTTAGATGAAACCGACACTTCAGGTCCCTACAGCTTTCCATGCCTTGCTTTTCCTAAAATTCATAAGTCAGAAAGAAAATTAAGTAAAAAGCAAATGTCATTTCAATTTCATTCTTTCTCTTTTAAAGTTAGGCCTGCCTCCTCTCCAAGAACAAACAAATGACAAATCAAAAAACTTGTGTTTAGAGAGAAAATGTCAAACACATTAAAATCAATCGAATTTATAGGAAACAAAGCATTTAAATTTTTCTTCATTAATTTGTCCCTTATTTCATGTCTCATTATGTCTTTATAAATAACTTCTTGTTACAATATTTTACTAAAGATTTATGCAGATATGTTGTAAATTAAAATACATCAATATCTGTACATTCCATAAAGTATTTAATAAATGAAAACTTTGGGATAATACAATTTGAGATATATTATAAACCATTAATTTTAATTTAAGAACTGAAATATATTCTGTAATCCATTTTGGAAAAACAAATAACTCTAAATTCATCTTTTAAAAAGGTTTTAGACCTGATTTTTATTTATTTGACTAAATCCTGTTAGTTTTATTTTCCTTAGTAATATGTATTTCTAGTTTTGTATTATCACTAACAACTTAAATAAGTAAAGAAACCACTGAAAAACACATAAGATGTGTTGTTTCAAAAAAAAAAAAGGATATGTTGTTTCATTTCCTAAAACCCCTGGCTCTGACTAGAAATCTCTTAGGCAAAGTTCAAAGAACTCAATCTATAAATAAATCCTGGCAAACTGTGAGGTATCCTTTACTGCAGACATTGCAGGCATTTCACCATTTGTTTTCCAAAATATATTTGTAAATGCAACTGAAATATAGGAGAAAGATTAAGGAACTTAGCAAACAAAGTTAAAAGCCACAAAAATGTTATTTGCCAGGCTCAGGTTGCTTTTGCTTTCTCCCAGCCACGGTAGGTTCCCTCCTTTAAAACATGAAGTGAACAATAGTGCCTTGGCCCAAATCGATTCTACTGGCTTTCTTTCAAGAGCTAA
This sequence comes from Peromyscus nudipes, assembly GCA_902168325.1. Classification (NCBI taxonomy): domain Eukaryota; kingdom Metazoa; phylum Chordata; class Mammalia; order Rodentia; family Cricetidae; genus Peromyscus; species Peromyscus nudipes. Next base: position 6,978 of record CABHPH010151088.1, on the reverse strand, counting down.
GGAAGGTAAGAGAATTAATTCTGCTATCTGCTCGGCGAACAACTGTTGGGTTGAATTAGTAAGCGCACAGCACGCATGGCCTCTTCGGAAGCCCTGAGTGGAGGAATCTTCTCTTTCTCAGAGCTCAACAGCACCGGGGAGAAAGCACACACACGCAACTGCGAAGGAGGAAGCCAAAGATGAGCTCAGGGCACACAACGGTGCTACAGAAAGTCTCAGCTGCAGGGGAAATGGCCATATGTCTAAAATAAAACGACTAATGTCTAAAGCAGCAGGGCAGAAGGGGATTGTTTTCAAGGACATGCCTCTAGTGCAGGACAGCCAGAGAGGCTCCTGAGTGCAGCATCCATTCCATTCCGTTCTCCCACTGAGCTCCCTTGAAATGGCTCACATGCCAGAGAATGGGATGAGCTCCACGAAGGGAAGGGATCTTCCTAATCCTCACATTGTATTTTCCCCACAACTGTCCTCCCACCTCTAAAGTTGTCAGCAACGCAAAGAAGAGAACTGGGAAATGCCCTGGAACTTAGTGTGGGGAGAGTCTTGGGCTGTCTTCAAAGGACGACTCATCCTAAGGAACCTAGTGTACGAAGGAATGGCAAAAGCAGGTTTAGACGGATACTACCCCCCCATGTTGCGTCATCTATGGGTAAAAGACACAGAGGTGCAACAGGTGCAGAGAGTCCCGGTCTGAAAATCGTGCCCACAGATCAGGGAGAAATGGCAGCAAAGGAAAAAAGGGATTTTCTAATTTTTTAATGATGTAGGAGTGCTTTTACACCTGCTTTCTTCCATACCAATTGGTATGTCTTCCATATCAGTTCTTCAAAGGCCCTTCAAGTTCCCCCACGTGTCCCCCTCCATGGTGCTCTGCTAGACCAGAGTACTCGAGGCTGGGTTCTTCCCAAAGAAAAGATGTTCGTCTGTCTTGTGGTTTTAAAGTTAAACATCCAAGAAAGATCATGCTCACTTTTCTAGGGCCAAGATCAGATGCATCTGGTGAAAGCCTCATGCTGTGTCTTCACTTGGCAGATGACATCAAGTGACAGTATCGAGTGCCAGTGGCAAGGGTACACCCAAAGGTAAGAGAGGCCGTAAGGTGGTAAAGAAAGCAAGAGGACATGCCAAGGGAGACAGGTTTGGGTTGGACCACTCACTCTTGTGGTAGATAATCCAATCTTTCCAGAACAAGAACTCATACCCGAAGGGGGAGAAAAGCATCAGTCCCTCTTGATGGCCTAGCACCCCGTGACCTCTCAAAGACACCACTTCCCAACACAGCCACATCGGAGATAAAGTCGCATAGCAAACCACATATAATCATAGCAAAGCTATTTTCCAGGTGTTCATAATAACTGAGGCACAAGACTGGAAAACGGGCAAAAATAACACAGGTTTTCAAAGTGTTTAAGAGGTCTTGCAGGGGCACACCTCCACATTGTCACTTTCTC
>CABHPH010151086.1:57329-91573 GCA_902168325.1 Peromyscus nudipes | reverse complement strand
ACATCATTAGGAATAATTTAACTGCTTTGTATGTCTTAATATATGTACAGTGAACCCTCTATATTTCTGGGTTCTACATCTATGAATTCAACAAATTTCTAATTAAAAATAATTGCTTATGTGTTGAACATGGAGACTTTCCCTCCTATTCCCTAAAGGTTGAAGTATATGGACTATTTAGAGATACAAGCATTGTATTATATATTGTAGGTAATCTGGGATAGGTACGGGCTATATTATACCAGTTTATAGAAGGAACCTCAGCACACTTGGATTTTGGCATCTTTGGTTAAGGTAAGGTAGTCCTGGTACAAAGACTCCACAGAAACTGGACAACTCTGTTTAGCCTTTATCAGTACCTTAGAGGCATCATGATTAAAATTAATAACGAGGAAAATCAGACATTCTGAACATGTAGGCAATTAAACAGGCAGCACTTCTCAATGGCTACAGAATAAACTATGTAGACAGCCTGTGCTTAAACCCTACCTGTGTAATCTTGAGCAACACTACTTAGTCTTTCTGAGCCTTAGTTTCCCTGTTTACAAAATGGGTAGACACAAGCACATCTTCCCAGATGATGACTAGTATGAGATCGTGGCTCCCATCAAATGTCTGAGGCATGAATTTGTATCTCAGGTGCTGTTACCACAGTTTGTGAGATGCTGTTACTTGACTTGAGAATCTAGCTATTGCAGATCAGAAAGAGAAAGATGCCAAAGGTAATGATGGTTTGTTGGTGATCCTTGGGGAAATGGGAGAGATTTCCATCTCAAGAGGCACAGAAGTCTACTGCTAGGGCCAGGGCGAATCAGGTTCACAATACATGCTTAGCACAATGAGGTCTTGGGTTTAATCTCTAGCACACACATACAAAATCAACAGTAGGCCAAAATAAGTTAAATAACTTAAATGCAAAGATGAACGTTTAATTAGAAGAAAATATAAAAGTTTATCATTATGGTCTGTAGGTTGGAAAAATTCTTTAAAATCTATTAACAAATTCAACTATGTTAATATTAAGAAATGCTCATTTTAAAAAAACTTGAAAAAATAGTCACAAATATGAGAAAATACTTGTAGCTTATTCAGCAGACAAAAAATTAGTATCTGGAAGGAAAGGATGCCAATGGATTGTCCAGAAAAAAGTCAAACATCCTAATTTAAAAAAAAAGAGCATAAGATTTGAACAGGCGCCGGGCGTTGGTGGCGCACGCCTTTAATCCCAGCACTCGGGAGGCAGAGCCAGGTGGATCTCTGTGAGTTCGAGGCCAGCCTGGGCTACCAAGTGAGCTCCAGGAAAGGCGCAAAGCTACACAGAGAAACCCTGTCTCGAAAAAAAAAAAAAAAAAAAAAAAAAGATTTGAACAGGCATTTCCCAGATATTTTCCAAGAGGAAACAGCAAAGGAAAATACCCACAAAATCGGCTCCATGTAGACAAGGTTATACAAGTTAGAATCACAAGGGAATACCATTTTACAGCCATAAGTGGGAAGGTAGGTACCAACACAGCGTGAAGAAGAGAAGTAGAGGACAGGAGCATAGATGCCCTCAAGTACAGGTGCACAGGCACAACCATTAGCAAAGTACTAGGTTCTGCCAAATAGTAATGAAAATACATGGCCCTGCAGTGCAGAAGGACCATTCCTAAGAATATGTCCCAAACCTAGCTACACAGCACAATCACTTGGAGTGTTTTTAAAAATCCCAGTGCCCAGACTGCACCAACACTAGTTAAATGAGGATATCTGTCCATAAGGCCCAGTCATCAATGTTTTTTTAATACATTCAGATAAATCTAATGCACAGCCAAGCTTTCACACCAGTGACATGCACTGCCCCGGCCCTGCCTTTGGTCTCTTCATGGGTACCAAAGTGAGTAGATCCAGAATTAATGGAACACTCAACACATTTGAAGCATACAGAGTGAATCATGAACGTGTTTTTGTCCACAGCAGTGTGCACAGGAAAGAGGCTCTTATCGCCTGGATGTCACCTCTTTTGTCACATAAAAAAAGAATTTTTCCAGTAGCCCTTTGACTCAAGACACAGTCATAACCTGCTTCCCAAATACCAACTGGGTAGTGCTGCTCAAAGTAGGTGGTCTGAATGGCTTCCTGGGCTGAGGGCCAGGGGACAGAGAATCAGGCAGGCTTCCTGGAAAGGTGACTTCAGTTAGATGTCTAAGCCGGATACCTCTAGTAGTTCCTGGCTACCGTTTTGAACAGGATGACTACTGTAGCTGTGAAAATCTACTTAGCAAGTAAGAGCTTTCTCATAATTTTCAAACATTCAATCAAAAATTTTTATAGGACATTTTCAACCTAAATGTTTTAACAGAAGAGAAGGAAGAGATGTTCAATTTTTTTAAGTATAATCTTTAATTATTAAGTAGCTTTAAATTTTTGAGACATCTTTTTTTTTTTTTTAGTTAACACAAAAGTAAGGGGTTTTGTTATGGAATCTTCATGCTTACTTATGTGTTTTTATGCTTTGTTCTCATTTTATTTTATTTTATTTTTTGCTTCCACCAGGCTCTTCCTTATGGCCTCTCCCCAAGCTTTAGATTTGACTAAAGACATGACTCAGTAGGTTAAAAGGGTTTGCTGGTAAGTTTCATGACCTGAGTTCCATACCCAAGACTACATGGTAGAAAGAGAGAACTGACTCAAGCAGGTTTTCTCTGTCATCCACATGCATGTCATGGCAAATACAGACAGACAGACAGACAGGCAGGCAGACAGACAGGCAGACAGACAGACACACACACACACACACACACACACACACACACACACACACTTAATTTTAAAAAACGGTACCTATCTTAGAAGCAGTGATTTTTTTTAACAGTGACAACCTGCAAGAGCATAGTTCTCCAACACCAACATGGCCTCAGGTAGCAGCCCAGACCCTGGGCATCTCCACAGCCTTCAGTGGTAACACGTGCCGTGGACATCAACACAGACCTCAGTTGCAGTAGGGCCATGGACCCAGACATGGCCCTTAACAACAGCACAGACTTGGACATCACATGGCCCCAAGTGGCAGCCCAGGTCACTCACATCAGCCTGTTCCTCACCACCATCCCAACTTCAGTTCCGCCTCTGTCCACAGCACATGAATTGTTCTGCGTCTCTTTCTCCCCCATCTCTCTACCACATATTTGCTCATCATAGATGTGTCTGCCTGCCTGGGCTGCATGGTGCCGGGTGGGCCTGTGGGTGATTTCCTAGATGTGCTATTTTTACCAAAAAAATGAACTCATCTTTTCATTCAGCCATCCTTCAACCCCAGCGGCTTTATACTTGCTGTTTGGCTCTACCTGATGCAAATCTGAATTTTTCCGCTTCAAATAATCTTTCTCCAGAGTTATTGGGCTCTTTCTTCTATACAATTTCATTTCTGCTCAAATTCTACCTTATTTGTGAATCCTTCCTAGAGAAGTTGATATAAAATTGCAGTCAGTGTATTCATACATATATGATCACCCATACTAGTTACACATACCATCCACACATTCCTTTACCCACTCCCTGTTCTGACTGTCTGGAGAATGATCCACACTAGCCACACTTTGGATTTTGAATCAGTGAGTTTATAAAGTATATAGCAAGTAAAAGTAAAAGAACAAATTACAAGTAAGAGAAAAACAGCAGACAGGCAGCAAAACATCGCATTGGGAGTTTACAACATCCAACAGTGAAGACTGAAGTCGCCTGGTGGAGTGAGCCAATAAACATAACATCATTAAATCACGGCTTCCAAAAACCAGCAGAAATTGACTAGGGAAGTTGAAGCAATCAGCTGGAGCACCCAAATTGAGCTCTTTCTCTCCATGAGTGAGCTTCCAGCTTCCTGTTCCCATTCCATGCATTTTGTACCATGATAAACCACAGCAATGTCTGTTAGAAATGGTTTGCCTTCCAACTGTTCTCAAGGACACGATGTTTTTAGTATTCTTAGATGCTTGCTATTTTTCTGTCTCCACGTTACAGAGCCAGGGGGACTGCCTGACCTAGGACAGGGAGTTTTGAAGGAGACATGATAATGTACCACTGTGCTAAGCTCCTTCCCAAGGAGAGAGGAATCCCTTGTCCTGGGAAATAACCTCCCTTTTAAAAGAAAAGTTGGGAGAGGGGGGCAGGTGGTGAGTATGCTAAAATTGTGTATTAAAAGCTGGTGAGGGGGAGAACAGAGTAAAAAAAAATGCAGGTTAAAGTGAATTTTTTTTTTATTTTCTCAACCAGTAAAATTTGGTGTGAGAAGAAAATAAAATGTAATAGTAACAAAGAAGAAATAAACCTCTCTCAATTTGCAAAGCCCTTAGTAGGTGGCATTAAACAGTATACTGCTGCATTGGAATTTAGTAGACCAAGATTAAGTCTTAAATACATGTCATTTGGTTCCCATAGTGTTTGCTGAACTCCTACTTTGTACCAGGAACTGTTCTAATCCCTAGGGAGATAGCTATGAGCGAAGGAAATCATTATCTTCTTGAGTGGATGGAATAGAGGTGAAGCAATAGTCAAATGTGTCAGGAATTCAGTTCTATAAAGAAAAGTCAAGAGAGTGCAGTGTGATTTAGATTGGCAAACAGTCGTGTGTTTGTTGAAAGCGGACTCTGAGAGGAAAGAGACCTCCCTTTCTCCTTCCAAGCTCCCTAGCCTGGGTCAACCCAAAGGGTAATGTATTTGAACGCCACTGGGAAACTATGGACCCACAAATCTGGATTCACGGTTTCGAGCTGGGGCTGCAAGCTGCGCTTCTCTCATCAGAGTTGTTCCCTACATGGCGTGACATCACAGGGATGGAGAGGGTCGGAAACCGGCCCGCCGCAGGCGCAACGCAGATGGATGCTCTCAGTTGTTTTGCTTTTCAGTCTGTTTTACTTTCGTTTCACTTTGTCTTTTTCATCTTAACTCTTGTGTAATATCTCTAAATGGTCTTATTTAGTTTTTATATTATTCAGTCAGGTTTTATGACCGTTTGTCCGGTTTCTACACCCATTCTTTGGTGTCCTCTGTACCATTCCTATGCACAACCCATGCACTTCCCCTGGCATTGCTAACTCTTTTCGCTCTCTCTCTCTTCCCCATACCCCTTCTTTTTATTTCTTAACTATCATTTTCCATAACTTTAATAATAAAATCTTTTACCTTTTACAATATCTGAACTGTGGTGGTTTGAATAGGAATGATCCTCACAGGCTAATATATTTGAGTGTTTGGCCATTAGGGAGTGTTGCTACTTGAGAGGGATTAAGAGGTGTGGCCTTGTTGGAGGAAGTCTGTCACTGAAGGTGGGGTTTGAATTTTCAGAAGCCCAAACCAGATGCAGTGGCTCTCTTTCTCTTCCTGCTGCCTGAGGATCTGGATATAGAACTCTCAGTTCCTTTTCTGCAGCACATCTGTCTGTGTGCCTCCATGCTCCCCACCATGCTGATAATGGACTGAACCTCTGAAACTGTAAGCAAGCCCCAGTTAAATGTTTTCCTTTATAAGAGCTGCCATGGTCATAGTGTCTCTTCACAGCGATAGAGCATTGATTAAGGCATCAAATTTTTACCTTCATCTACTTTTCCCTCCTTGTTTTTTTTCCTTAATGGATATAGTAGTAATCATTATCTTTACTCGGCCTATTTTCCTGCCACTCATAGCCTAGTGACAAATACCTTGATATATGCCATACTATCCTTGTTCCTTTATCTCCTATAGGAAGACTTTTTCAACTAAATATGTTTTACTAAACATAGTAAGTCTACCCCATAGTTGTGGCTGCTTTTACACTTAATGTCATACATTAGAAGTGACAGTACTTATTCATGCCTTGTGTTTAAGCATGAATGCTAAAGGTTTAGCTACTAAACTATACCCCTAGTGCACAAGGAAGGAACAATAGCTTAATCACACTCCCATCTAGTTCAACTTGAACATTACAAATACTTCACATGAAAGAATATAGCTTAAAGAAAAAACAATCCACCAAATAGAAAACCCTGAGATGTACAAGTCCCAATGCAGAACTATAAGAAACATAAATAATTCAATGTAAATTTATGACTGAAATAGATGCCAATGAGAGTGAATAAAATTAAATCTTCATCAAAGTATTCAAAATAATAAATTTAAGAATATTTAATGAAATGAAAAAGGTACAAATAAGCTAAAAGAGTAATACAAATAAAATTTTAATGAATAAGCAAGTTGATATAGTGCATGAAAGAGGAATTCATTAAAGATATAAATATTGAAAAACAGAAAATTGAAATTTTATAAATGAAAAGCTCATTTGAAAAACTTAGTCAAAGCATAACTAAAACGGATCAAGTAGAAGATAGAATATAAAGGATAAAAGAACATTCAGATATTGACAAAGATAAAATACACATGAACAATATATGATGTCTATAGGACACCATTAAAAGACCAAATTTCACTGAGAATATGGCTGTTAGTTGAATAGTTATCTAGCATAGATGATACCTTTGGTTAGGTCACCAACACCACATAAAATTATGTATAGTGTCACATATCTGTAATCCATGCACCTGGGAGGTAGAGGCTGAAAAATCAAAAATTCAAGGTCATCTCATGCTACTTGATGAACTCAGGGCCACCAAAGGCTACACAAGACACTGTCTCAAAAAAAATCAAATATATGAATCATGAGGATGTAAGAAAGAGAAGAACTTCAGGATAAAGCCATAAATAATATAATTAATAAAGTCAGGCAGAAATTTTCCCAAATGGAAAAAAATAGACTACCATCCACATTCAATAGAATTTGTAACACCAAACAGACAAATCTCCCCACTCATATTACAGTTACAACACTAAAGATAAAGAACAGGGAAAAATACTAATAGCAAGAAGTTGCATATAAAGGAAAAGCCTTTAAAATTACAGAAAACTACTTATCAGAAATCTAAAAACCAGGAGAGCATGGAACAATAGTATTCCAAAGTCTAAATGACAATAACTATCAACCCAAATTATTATACCCTGTAAAACTATCCATCATAATAAAAAGACAAAAAAATTTCATTAAGAATATAAAGTAACTCATCACTGCTAAGTCAGCACTACAGAGATTGTGGAAGGGATACCATATGTTAGAAAGAAATATAAATATATCCATCAAACTACAGAAAAGAAAAATCATGGTAAAACAGTAGATAAGCCAATGAGGAATAAGAAACTACAAAACATTTTTTAAAATCAGCAAAATGGCAGGAACTGATATATTTAAATAACTGGATGCCAGTGTTTTCAATTCTCCAACAAAAAGACACAGACTATCAAATTGGGTTAAAAACAGAATGCGTCTATGTGTTGCCTCAAAGAAATGCGCCTTGTCACCACAGACAAACATCACTCGAGTAAACCGATGGAAAAACGCATTCCTAACAAATGGAACCAGAAAGCAAGCAGCTGTCACTGTTCTGTTATCTTACAAAATAAAGCTCAGATCCTCTTGTGGAATATTATAGGGACGAGCCTTAATGTTAATACTTCCCAGGGCTTCAGGAGAGAAACTACGAATGGCGAGGACTATTTTTGGAAATAGAATCTCAGCACACCGAGCTCTGTAGTCCACTTGTTTAATTCCTCGGGGGTAACATCCTATTTACACAGCTTCAGTTCTGTTCTCGTGCCTAGCTCCTTTCTTGCCCGATTTCTCTCTATATTCATCTACTGCTCCCTCTAAGTTCTATCTTAATTCTCTTGTCTTAATTCTGCCTCATTTAGGTCCTTTACATCTTGTTCTTACCCAGCTAGTACTTCCCCATCTGACTCTTCCTCATCGTCCATCTCATTCACACGTACTCTCTGGTCAAAATCCTCCTTATTAAAAAAAAAAAATCCTCCTTATCCCTCTCCATCCCTCTCCATTCTCCATCTCTAAGTTCTCCTCATTCCTCCTAAGTCTCCCAGGAATCCAGTTATAAACCCAAGCAATAACAATCACCTGGTCAAGCAAGGTCACCAGGCTTGAATTCTACTGGGTCATAAAGGCAGGTAAGAATTTTCCTCAGGCAGTGACCACCAGGCTTTCTTTACAATCCAAAATGGGAGTGGTAAACGAGGAGATCAACTGAGTGCTAATGACCAGTTAGTATATCAAAAGGGGAATCTATGTGTTCAGTCTACATTCCTAGAAGTGGTTAGGTAAGAAGTTAGGGGTCTATTAGTAAGGTTGTATAAGAAAGGAGGGACTCACCCAAAATTGCACAAGAAATAAACCTATCCACCTGACCTAGGAGACAGGTGTAGTTTCGTTTGGCCTTGGATGCTTGATAGGCATTTTAGATAAATACACTGTTAGGAGTTCTTGGAAGCACATAAGAAAATCATTTTAGGAACCAGCTAATATATATATACAAAAGCTAAAATATCACCAAAACTTCTTAAGCCATGGCTTGACCTTTGGAGAAGTCCTTGACTTTTCCAAGTAGTAGCTTTTGTGATAGTAGCTGAAATCCATTATGTTTTCCTATGGCTTGCAGCAAGATCAAAGTAAATCAGAAGATATAAGGATCATTTTATATTGATTAAGGAAAAATAAGCCATCGATTCTAAACATATACTCAACAAACATCAGCATACCTAATTTCATAAAACAAACCTAATGGATGTAAATACACACATTAACCACAATACAATAATTGTGAGCGACTTCAATACCCCACTCTTACCAATAGACATCACCCAAACAAAACTACAAATAGAGAAACACTTGAGTTAAATGATAATCTAGATCAAATAGACCTAACAGATACCATAGAACATTCCATCCAAATCCTGCAGAAAATTTTTCTCAAAATCATCCAAATCCTTCTCAAACAGGCATGGGACTTTTTCTAAAATAGATCATATGGTAGGATACAAATTCAATCTTAACAAATACAAGAAATTTGAAAAAAATTATTACATTCTCTCTGGTCACAGTGGAAAAGGCTAGAAATTAAAAGCGAAGGAAATGATAGAAAATGTATAGAGACTGAACAACACACTGTTGAGTGATGAATGAGTCATTGAAGAAATCAGAGAAAAAAATTAATTCCTAAAATCAAATAAAAATGAAAACATAATATTCTAAAAATCAGACAAAATGAAAGTAGTCCTAAGAAGAATGTTTATAACTACATGCCTACATTTTTGTTTTGTTTTGATTTTTGTTTGGTTTCTCTATGTAGCCCTGGCTGTCCTGGAACTTGCTCTGTAGATCAGGCTAGCCTTAAAGATCTGTATGCCTCTGCCTCCCGAGTGCTGAGATTAAAGGTGTGTACAACCACAACTGGCCCTGATGACTACATTTTTATAAGAATCAAAAAGATTACAAATAAATACGTAAATGATGCAACTTCAGGCCTTGGAAAAATAAGACAAACCAAACTCAAAATCAGTAGACAGAAATAAATGATAAGATCAGGATAGAAATTAAAGTAAAAAAAAAATACAAGAAATCAATGAAACAAAGAGTTGGTTCTTTGAAAAGATAAGCAAGTTTGACAAATTATTAACTAAATTATTCAAAATAAATGGAGAGAATTAGTAAGATTGAAGATAAAGACTGAGACAGTATAAGATATTTCAATGAAATTCAAAATGCCATTTAAAAATACCTTAAAAACCTGTATTTCAATAGTTTGAAAAATCTAAAATAATGGAGTAATTTCTAGGCATATATGAGCCACAAATACTAAGAATGTATACACAACTTTCAGAGATGTACAACGAACAATGATATTAAAGCAATAATTAAGAAAAAAAACCTTCCAACTTTAAAAATGTCTAAACTTAGATGGACTCACTGATAAATTCTACCAGACCTTTGAAGAAGAAATAACATCAGTGTTCCTCAATTTCATAAAATAAAAAATGGAAGGAATGTTACCAAACTCTTGTTAAAGAACTAGTATTATCCTGACAAAGTATTGACCAGTATTGGACAAAGTCATCATAACAATAATAAAACAATAACAACAATAACTAGATTATAGGCCAATCTTCCCAGTGAATATAGATATTCTAAGGATGCAAGGTTGGCTAACCATACTCAAATCAATAAATGCTGCACAACACATAAATGGACTCAAAGACAAAAATCACATAATCAGTTCAATAGACAAAGAAAAAAATTTTTTTTACAAAGTCTAATACCTTTTGTGATTAAAAAATCTCTGAGTAGAAAGAATATACCTTACTATAATAAAATCTATATGCAAAAACCTAGACTCCAGATTATCCTAAAAGAAGGAAATAAAGCTTTTCCACTAAGACCAGGAACAAGAAAGAGGATCTTCTATTTCTCTATTACGCGAGTAGTGCTTGATGTCTTAGCTAGCACATTTAGACAACAGAAGGAAATAAAAAGGGCACAAATCGAAAAGTCAGACATTGAAGTGTCTTATCTCATAGACACTATGATCCTACATGTAAAAGGCCCTTAAGACTTCACCAGAAAACTCTTAAACGTGATAAACACATGCAGCAAACTAGCAGGACACAAATATCAACACACACACACACACACACACACACACACACACAATCAGTAACAAGCATGCTGAGGAAGACATTAGGACTGAGTTTGAGTTCCCAGAACTCATATAAAAGTCAGAAATGGTGGCACACTCCTTAATTCTTGTACCGGAGGTTGCAGACAAGTTCTTCATAGACTCACTGGCACCCAGGCTAGCCAGTTTGTGAGGCCAGGGTTCAGTGTCCCCCCCCACACACACACACTACAATACACTTGCACACAAAAATATTTTTAAAGGGCATCGGGCAAAATTAGCTAAGGACATCTGTAACTCTGTCAGACCGGTTACCATGTACATCATTGCAAGTGTTACAAAACCACACAAGCGCTTTGCACATGCCTCAAATTGTACTTCTGTGATAATTTTATGTACAAATGACTTTTTGCTACTTTTTCTAATCCCTCCTGTAATGGAATTTTCCCTGAGTTATTACTGAACGTGGATTGGAGGACCAGGTGCTGTTGGTCTTAAGGCACCTTTAGGTTCTGTGATCTGGTTGGGATTATGTCACTTAGATTGGGGACATAGCTTCTGCAGCTACACTCTGGGGATTAAGTCCTGACTCTACCAGTCTCAGTAAGTGAAACCACATAAATTGTTTTAACTGCTTGCCTCTGTTTTCTCGTACCTAATATGGAAATATAATTAATCATACCTATAGCTTAGGATATATTTAAGAATTATATGAATATATAATGTTTCATATTAATATGTATAATCCTGAGAAACATGGCTAGCTTATATTAAGGGTCCCATAAATTGTATCTTATTATGAACAATTCATTATCTTAGGGCTGCTATGGTAATTATCTGAACCCAGTTAGAAGCCTCAAACCACCTTTACTTCCTTATTAACCAATGTCTACAGGAGTAAATTTGCCACTGCTCAGCACCACTGTCTTAGCTTCCTTTCATGAGCCTTAAACAAATAGAAAGTGCTTTTTCTCATTTACCACGGAAGCACTCAATGTAAATAAGCAAGATGTTTTATTTTGCACATAGTTCACATTTAAATGTAAGCCACAGATAACTTGGGCTCACCCCTCAGGAAGCAGGTGAAATATCCATTCCAGTGATGCCTCTCCATTTTCCCTCATAGGCCCCATTACTGTGTCCCCACCTTCCAGGAAGCACTGGGCTGACTGGGCCCATAGTTCATCTACCTGTATGTACATCCTCCAATTGGACTGTGTCTTCTTTGGGGATTGTGTTTTATTTATATCTAGACTCCAGCACCTCAGCAGGGCCTGGCACTGAGTACAGAGTTGAGTGGCTGGATGGATGAATTTGTAGGTAGCTGGGAGAAAGGCTGGGTAGGAACCTGGGGAGTTCCATAACTGCCTTGCTGTGGACAGACGAAACACCAGGAGACGGACATTTCCGGTGTCAATCCTGTGGTTGCACAGTAGTGTTGGGTGGTTTGAACAGCACATTGCTAGGTAAATAGTGCATAACCCCAATGCCTTGTGAATAAAGAACCCTTTTCTCCTTGCTACATCTATAGACAGATTATAGAAATCGTATGGAATTTAGTTAGTGTCTCCTTCCTTACTGAAGACAAGATATACAATAGAATTATTCAGAATTTATCAAAATTCCTAGGAAGGAATCCTTGGTCTGCCTGAACCGCTCCCTTCTGTTTCCTGTCCTCTGTGTTCCTGCAGTATCTCCTGAGACCTGAGCCATCTAAGAACACTTTGTGGCTGCCCTGTCATGGTCATCCATCCCTTCTCTGCAGTCCCTCATAGCACTGCTGAATTTTATCCATTCGTTTTCCTTTCCAGAGATTAAAAAAAATGAAGATTACAGAGATTAAGTAATTTGCCAAAATCACAGAGCTAGGAAGAAGAAGCAGGAATTTGCCCTGGGCTAAGTCCCAGAGTGAGTGTTCTTGAACACATATGTGAACGTGTGTTAGTGCGGACACCAACAGACTCTGGGAGAACACACAGACTGCACTGACACAGCCTGTTTTTAAAAAATGGATAAAAACCATGTTATAAGTTAGTTGTTTTCATTTTTAGATTATCGTGGTTATGTTACGTGTATAAACATACATAGAGTTAAATTGTGTAGACAAATTTATGATTCATGTTTTCCAAGGGTAGAATAAAGCCCGGAATTCCAGTTGAAAGTAATGATTATTCTTTTTTTTTGTTTGTTTGTTTTTTGTTTTTTGTTTTTTCGAGACAGGGTTTCTCTGTGTAGCTTTGCGCCTTTCCTGGAGCTCACTTGGTAGCCCAGGCTGGCCTTGAACTCACAGAGATCCGCCTGCCTCTGCCTCCCGAGTGCTGGGATTAAAGGCGTGCGCCACCAACGCCCGGCTGTAATGATTATTCTTTAATTAGCTTTTCACCACTTTATAGAATTGACGCCAGCTGCCACACTTCTTCTCAATCTGTTTATTTCAAGAAATCCCTTGAAATGTCACATGTGTTATAATATTTGGAATTCTAGTCACCTGGTTTCTGAGTACTTCAGATGAGGCTCACTAAGACACCTCAGTTGTCATTAGAATGGCAATGTTATTCTCTTAATTCACCAAAGCCATCATTTACAGTCCGAGTACAAAGCAAGCTAATGCCTGTGTCCTTTATATTTCCTTAGAACCCGTTCTAATGTCATTCTCTGTCATTATGATAAAACACTCTTACCAAAAGCAGCTCAGGGGAGGGGTGGGTTTATTTCAGTTTACAGATTATCATCCATTGTTGAGTGAAGTCAGGGCAGGAACTTGGATCAGAAGTCATGGAGGAATTCTGCTTGCAGCCTTGCTCATGCACCAGTGTTTAACTAGCTTTTTATACAAGGTCACTTGCTCAGAGAACAGTGTTGGCCACAATGAGCTCGGTCCTCCTAAGTCAATTAACAATCAGTACAATCCCCCACAGACAGGCCCACAAGCCAGTCTAATCTTTGAAATTTCTCTCTCCGATGACTCTAGGCTGCATTAAGTTGGCACTCAAAGCTAACTAAGACAGAATTCTAGACTCTAAAGTACTTTGGGTCTTCTTAGTGTTGCCAAAGATTTACCAGAAAACAGCCCCTTCTGTTTGTTCCTAGAGACTCAATCATGGGGCATTGGCTTGTCCCTAGTGTGGAGGAGTCCCCCTCCACTTCCACACCCCACATTCCCCAGCACACACCGTCTATCCTGTGAAGGAGAGTTAGAGGACACAGGTAGAGAAGGAAATGCCAGATTCCTGACATAGTGGCTTCTTGCACCTGAAAAACATTGCAAGGAGAAAGGGCCAGAGGGACAGGAGCAGGTATCTAAACAGGATCAACAGGGAAAGGGGAGGACCCATGGGCCCTATAAAGTACCCTATAAAGACAACGCCCGGTTAGCAGATTGCCAGGGTTAGGGCCGCTCCCATCCCAAAGGGAGAAAGCTGTTATTTTCCCTTTCCCACAGGTTTGTCTTCTGTATTTCCAGGACATTCAATTCTTTGTTCAACCCAGGGCAGACAGACTTGATAAGAAATTCTGCTCTGACAGTTTCTTATTTATACTTGCATATTTATACTTCTTTTGCAAACAAGAGCTTTCTG
Organism: Peromyscus nudipes; assembly: GCA_902168325.1. Lineage (NCBI taxonomy): Eukaryota > Metazoa > Chordata > Mammalia > Rodentia > Cricetidae > Peromyscus > Peromyscus nudipes. Next base: position 77,472 of record CABHPH010151086.1, on the reverse strand, counting down.
TATTTTATCATGAGAATCTTGGCTGGTAACCTTGGAGACAGGCAATGCTAGCGTTGCTAATTGTCCACACCAGAAAATGAGGAAACACAGACAGGCATCAGGAAATACAGACAAAACATGACCCTGTCTCCTAAAAAAGGCTGCCTCTGACCTCCTTCAGCATGGGCTGAGTGACCCGGCAACCACTCAAATCACAGCTTTCGTCTTCAGTTATGTATGAGTCCCTTAACCAGCAACTTGATTAGGACAAAATGTTCCTTTTCTAAGTTTAGGACAGAGAGAAAAAAAAAATGTTTCCAAACACAAATCCTGAGGGCTTCAAAGCAATCTGCTACACGGGTGTGACGAGAGTGGGCAGGGGCTATGAAGGAGAGCTTCTGACAGTGAGTCTGGGCTACCTCACTCAGGGTGATTTTCTTTCTAGTTCCATCTATATGGTTGTATATTTCATGACTGACGTCATTTTGAACAGCTGAGCAATACTCCATTACGTGTAGATGTATCACATTTTGTTTATCCATTCTTCTGTTGAGGGACATCTACGTTGTTTCCAGTTTCTGGGTATTATGAATAAAGCCACATGGTTGACCAAGTGTCCTTATGGTAGGGACCATTTCCGTCTACCTGGCATTGCTTAGGACTCTGCTGGAGGGACAAAACTTATAAGACAATAGGAACTTCCCACCAGAATCTACGGTTTGGTTGATAGTTTCCACTTACTGTTATTTATGTATTTATTTATTTATTTATATTTTAATATTGTCCATATTCCCCAATGTAACCAGAAGGACCTATACCAAAAATTTCCAATGGAAACTCAGTTCCCAAAAATTAGAGTCTCTTACTTGGTTATATAGTTTTAGGAAATTTGAGTGAAGCAACATTTAAGATCTTAGTTTCTTTTTCTTTGCTGCAATATTTCTCTAGTTTTTACTTTTTGACAGTGTTAATATCTATGAAAATATCTCTATTTTCTCAGCTAATTTCTCCACAAAATTCCCCTTTCCAAAATTTTAAGACCCAATTTTTAGAAACTGCACTTCAGAAAACATGGCCCTTGATTCATTGCATGGATGTTTCTACAGGGGAAAAAAATGCATTTTCTCTCAAAAACAATAAAGTCAGAAACAGGTCTTTTAAGCAATGGTTTAAAATAGCTATAATATATTTAGAACTTTTACATTTTTCCTTAAAAATGTCACCATGTAAGAAAATTCAAGATCTCTCCACACCATAAGTCAAGAAAAGAAAGAAATGAGAAAGACCGGTCTGTTACAGGGACCATATAGAGTATAGAGCTCATGGACAGTGCTACTGACCTAAAGGAGAGAAGAAAGGCAGGTGAAGAGAGGGCCACACTGAACTCTGAGAGAGGTGACCTCCACCCATGGTGCTCTCCATCTCTGGAGGGTGGCCTTTGGACTCAGGGACATGTGGCTTCCTAAGCAGTAGCCCCTTTGGACCCTGCCAAGGACTAATAGAACTCTTTTCTAAACACAACCTTCGGGGAAAGTAGGAAACAGTCTGTGCCTAGGATTGGTGCAGAATTCCCAAGAACACAAACAATCAATACAGCCATTCTGCTTTAGTGCTTGAAAAGTTCCATATGACACTCAAGATTGGAGGACTGGCTCAGCTGTAGGCTAACATAAGCATTCTGAACATTTTTAACACAGGCTGTGCTACCATGCTCATTAAGTTATATATTCGATACTTTTCTTTTTATTAATAAATACTAATTATACACTATAGTGAGTCTTACTAGGGCATTTTCATATGTATGGTGATGTATTGTGTCCCCCAATATCATGTACCCTAATTAAACTTTATCTGAGGATCAGAGGAAAAAGTCAGCAATTATATTAAACATAGAAGTCAGGCAATGGTAGAATATGCCTTTAATCCTAGCATTGGGGAGGCAGAGATCCACCCGGATCTCTGTGAGTTCAAGGCCACACTGGGGAACAGAGCCAGGTATGATGACACATGCCTTTAATTCCAGCACTAACCATAGAAGTCTGGGGGTCTGTACAGACAGACAGGAAGTGATGTAGCTGGGTGGAGAGAGGAAATGAGATGGCAGAACAGAAAGGCATATAGGCATGGGTATATAGGAAGTAGGTCTCTTTGGAGACTGAGGTGTCATGAGGTGAGATTGTCTATGGCTTTTTCTATTCCTCTGATCTCTCAGGTTTTTACCCAACATCTGGCTCTGGGTTTTTTTTAATTAATAAGACCTTTCAAGGTTCATCTTACACATATGTGCACATAACATATTTCTATTTTTTCCATCCCCCATTTTCCTCTCTTGTTCCCCTCCCACAACTAGTCTCCTAATGATGGCTTCTCAATGAACGCCCTGTCTACTTACATGGGGTTTTTTTTGGGGGGGGGGCAGGAAGGGAGGGGTGGGCTTCTTTCTGTTGCTGTTCTTATTTTTGTTTGGTTGACTGGTTGGCTTTTGTTTGTTTTGTCTTCCTTTGCTTTGTAACCCATTGTGTTTTATTAGAGTTTCTTACAGGATCTTGGTGAATGTGGGCTCCTTACCCGTGGTTATACAATTGAAGACATTGCCTCTTCATCTCCTAGCAATGACTATCTATAGATACTCAGAAGGAGTAGGACCTCATGATCCCTCCCCACTGATCACCATTATGCCCTGGATATATGTCCTCAGGAAGAGAAACATTTGTAGTTAGCAACTTCTCACTGTTATGCACAAGAATCTCCTGAAGTCTTACAAGGAATACATGAAATCACATTGGTCAAGGGCTTCTCTCTTGTTCACACTCTCTGTGGTGATTCCTTGCTACCAGCAGTTTTTCAAAACCTCAAAGTCTTCACATGCTCTCTCAATCCTTATTTTTGCTCTGCATAATCTACAAGTCTCAGCATGCCCAGAGTCTCTTGCTGATGCCACAATATTAAACATAGAGGATAGACAGTGGTGGCACACGCCTTTAATCCCAGTACTTGGGAGACAGAGCTAGGCAGAAATCCATGTGTTCAAGGATACAGCCAAGCATGGTGACTCACACCTTTAATCCCAGAAAGCAAGCCTTTAATCCCAGGGAGTGATGGTAGAAGGCAGAAAGATATATAAGGCGTGAGGACCAGGAATTAGAAGCATTTGGCCTGGTTAAGCATTTGGCCTGGTTAAGCATTCAGGCTTTTGAGCAGCAGTTCAGCTGAGACCCATTCTGGATGAGGACTCAGAGGCCTCCAGTCTGAGAAAACAAGACCAGCTGAGGATCCGGCGAGGTGAGGCAGCTGTGGCTTGTTCTGGTTCTCTGATCTTCCAGTGTTCACCCCAATACCTGGCTCAGGTTTGATTTTATTAATAAGACCATCTAAGATTTCTGCTACAATTAAACAATTGTTCCACAGCATAAACAAATGTAATATATCTTAAAATAATATTCTACAACAAAAATGAGTAAAATGTAAACTGTTGCCCTGTGCCCCTAAACAAGCAGATACTGTGAATATTCAGTCTTTAGCATATGTGGTTATGATGCATCCACAGACTTTGATATATTCCTCTTCAAAAGGGAGACTGCAGTCCTCCTCCTCTGAGTGTGGGCATGAATTCTAATGTGACTGCTAATGAAAGAAACAGCTCTCACCTCAAAGGACTAAAAGAGATAGTTTATTTTAAAGCCAAAGATGAGTGAGTTTGACCCAGGAACACAGATTTAGATTTCTTCTAAGAGCATGCTCCAATCACATAGCAGTTTCATGTTTTTATAGAAACGGAAGAAAGAAGGTCATAAATTATGACATTTTTCAAATATGTTTCTGGAAACATGAAATGGGTGGGTTGAAGCAAATTTGAGAAACCTCTGTTATAGGCTTCTGATGCTGTCTGATGACATCTTTAGCTTTGGGGTTAGTGAAAGCTAGTGGTCTACTAAATTAATACATTTCAGAAGGTTTCACCTGACCGCCACAAGAATGTTGGATCAGACACAGAAGTGGGAAAGGAATGGCTAATAAGATAGTCCAGGATTAATTTTCAATATTTTTATAAATTATTTGAGAATTTCATAAAATACACTTTGAATATATTCACCTCACCCCCAACTCCTCCTTATAAGCATCCTCCAATTCCTTCCCATTCATCACTGAGATTTCTTCTTTTTTTCCCTCCCTGGCATCAAGTCCATTTTGTGTTGCCCAGCTAATCCTGGGAGTGGGTCTGTCCTGGAGTGTGGTCAGCCTGCCAGGAGACACAATATTAAAGGAATTGATTCTCCCTCTCAAGTCATCAAATGTCAGCAGTTCTGTGGTAATATTGTTCCCCAAAATATTGTGCACCCTAATAAACTTATCTGGGGTCAGAGAACAGAACAGCCACTAGATATAGAGGCCAGAAAATGGTGGCACACACACCCTTAATCCTAGAATTCCAGAGGTAGAAATCTCTCTGGATCTCTGTGAGTTCAAGGCCACACTGGAAACAGCCAGGCTTGGTAACAAGAGCCTTTAATCCCAGGAAATGATGGCAGGAGGCAGAATAGTATATAAGGCATGAGGACCAGGAACTAGAGCTCCAGGTTTGATTTTTTTTATTTTATTTTATTTTATTTTACAATACCATTCAGTTCTACATATCAGTCACGGATTCCCTTGTTCTCCCCCCTCCTGTCCCCCTCCCCTTCCCCCCAGCCCACCCCCCATTTCCACCTCCTCCAGGGCAAAGCCTCTCCTGAGGACTGAGATCAACCTGGTAGACTCAGTCCAGGCAGGGCCAGTGCCCTCCTCCCAGGCCTAGCCAAGCGACCCTGCATAAGCCCCAGGTTTGAAACAGCCAACTCATGCAATGAGCACAGGACCCGGTCCCACTGCCTGGATGCCTCCCAAACAGTTCAAGCCAATCAACTGTCTCACCCATTCAGAGGGCCTGATCCAGTTGGGGGCCCCTCAGCCATTGGTTCATAGTTCATGTGTTTCCATTCATTTGGCTATTTGTCCCTGTGCTTTATCCAACCTTGGTCTCAACAATTCTCGCTCATATAAACCCTCCTCTTTCTCGCTAATTGGACTCCTGGAGCTCCGCCCAGGGCCTAGCCGTGGATCTCTGCTTCCAGATCCCTCAGTCATTGGATGGGGTTTCTAGCACGACAATTAGGGTGCTTGGCCATCCCATCACCAGAGTGGGTCAATTCGGGCTGTCACTGTCTCTCGACCATTTCCAGCAGTCTATTGTGGGGGTATCTTTGTGCATTTCTGTGGGTCTCTCTAGTACTTTACTTCTTCCTATTCCCATGTGGTCTTCATTTATCATGGTCTCCTATTCCTTGTTCTCCCTCTCTGTTGTTGATCCAGCTGGGGACTCCCGCTCCCCCAAGCTCTCTTTCCCTCGACCCTCGCCCTTCATTTCCCCTACTTATGACCAGGCTGTTCATGGAGATCTCATCCATTTCTCCGTCATTGGGCAATCCTCGTGTCTTTCTTGGGGTCTTGTTTTCCAGGTAGCCTCCCTGGTGTTGTGAGTAGCCATCCAGTCATCCTTGCTCCACATCTAGTATTCTCCTATGAGTGAGTACATACCATGTTTGTCTTTCTGAGTCTGGGTTACCTCACTCAGGAGGATTTTTTTCTAGATCCCTCCATTTGCCTGCAAACCTCATGATGTCATTGTTTTTCTCTGCTGAGTAGTATTCCATTGTGTATATGTACCACAGTTTATTTATCCATTCTTCAGTTGAAGGGCATCTAGGTTGTTTCCAGGTTCTGGCTATTACAAACAATGCTGATATGAACATAGCTGAGCAAGTGCTCTTGTGGTATGATTGAGCATTCCTTGGGTATATGCCCAAGAGTGGTATAGCTGGATCTTGGGGGAGATTGATTCCCAATTTTCTAAGAAAGCGCCATATTGATTTCCAAAGTGGCTGTACAAGCTTGCATTCCCACCAGCAGTGGAGGAGAGTTCCCCTAGCTCCACATCCTCTCCAGCATAAGGTGTCTTCAGTGTTTTTGATCTTAGCCATTCTGACAGGCGTAAGGTGGTATCTCAGAGTTGTTTTGATTTGCATTTCCCTGATGATTAGGGATGTTGAGCAATTCCTTAAATGTCTTTCAGCCATTTGAGTTTCCTCTGTTGAGAATTCTCTGTTTAGTTCTATCGCCCATTTCTTAATTGGACCGTTGGGCATTTTGATGTCTAATTTCTTGAGTTCCTTATATATTCTGGATATCAGTCCTCTGTCAGATGTGGGGTTGGTTAAGACCTTTTCCCATTCTGTAGGTTGTCACTTTGCCTTGTTGACCGTATCCTTTGCTCTACAAAAGCTCAGTTTCAAGAGGTCCCATTGATTGATTGTTTCTCTCAGTGTCTGTGCTACTGATGTTATATTTAGGAAGTGATCTCCTATGCCAATGCATTCAAGACTACTTCCTACTTTCTCTTCTAGCAGGTTCAGAGTAGCTGGATTTATGTTGAGGTCCTTGATCCACTTGGGATTCGTGCTACACAGTTCCTCAGCTGGTGGTGGGATTTCATGCCCACCTCTCCCTGACTATGATGGTATTTGTCTGGCTGGAGCTTATGTGAGTCTTGCGCCTGCTTTCCCAATCACTGGACATTCATGTGTGCAACTGCCTTCCTTGGGGTCTATGAAACACTACTTCAGTGATGTTATCCACTACTTCTGGCTCTTGCAATGTTTATGTTCCCTCTTCAGCTAAGATCCTTGAGGGGAGGAGTTATATGTATGGCCCACTTAGGGTTACACACTCTAGCACTCTACAGTCCCTCATTCTCTGCATGTGGACCAGTTGAGGGTCTCTATGTTAATTGCCATCTACTGCAAGAAGCCTTTCTAATAAGGGTTGAGACATGCTATGATTTATGGATGTAGCAATGTCATTAAGACTCCTTTTAATACTATGCCCATCTAGCAGAATAATAGAATTATGTTCTCCCCTAGGGCTTATGACCTGTCTAGCCACAGGTGTTTGGCCCCTTTAATAATGTCAGGTATGGGTTCAAACTCTTGGAGTAGGACTTAGATCCTATCATAAAGTGATTGGTTGCTCCAATAATACTTGTGCTACTATTGCACTAGTAGGCTTATCTTTTCAGGACAGTCATTGTTGCAGATTACAGAGTACATAGGTGGGTGAGAATGACTTTGGGCAATATACATAGCACCTTCCAGCACCATGAAACCTAGTCTATGGATAACACTTCGATGTGAGTATCAGTTTGTTTTCTCCATGTTCTAGGACTCAATGGTATCTTTTGCAATAGTGTCTAACCATCAAGTTCTGGAAGGAAGCCAAAAGTATGGCAATGGCCTATAATGCATGGAGGTGTAAGTGACAACTGAAAAAGAGGAAATCCACTCCTGATACTAGGGCTTTTATTTACTAGCATAAGGTGTTTAGTTAAAATATTGTCCCCAGTCATAGGATAACTCCATTAAATCTTGATGCATGTGTATGCATATATGTATTTGTGTATGTTCATATATACATTTATATATATATATATATATATATATTAGGACGCTTTGACAGTAGTAGGTTTCCCTTGGACTTTTTCAAAAGGCCTTCGGTGTTATTTGTTCCTCCCCATATTCCCTTCTCTGCCTTCCAGGCCCTACCCCAATTTAACCCTCTCTGCCCCATTATTCTCCTGTAAGCCTTGTTCTATTTCCCCTCCATAAAAGCACTTTCCCCCAGTGGCCCTTTACTAAATTCCTGACATCTGGATATTCCAGATGGAATATCTGAAGATTGAACTCTAACATCCAGATATGGAAGAAAACAACCAGTGTTTATCTTTCTGTGTCTGAGTTAGCTCAGTCAGGGTTATTGTTTCGGGCTTCATCCATTTATCTGGAAATTTCATAATTGAATTTTTCTTAACAGCTGAATAACATTCCAGTATGAAAATGTACCATATTTTCATTATTTACTCATCAGTTAGTGATCATATTTGCTGTTCCATTGCCTGGCTATTGCAAATAGAGCATCAATGAACATGAATGAACAGGTGTCTCTGTAGTAAGATATAAACATCCTTTGGTTATATGCCCAAGAGTGGTATAGCTGTATCTTGTGATAAATCTGTTTTCAGCTTTTTAAAGACCCTCCATTCTGGTTTTTATAGTGGCTGCACCAATTGGCACTCCAGCCAGCAGGATAAGTGTTTCTCTTCCCTCACATCTATGCCAGCAACTGTTGCCATTTATTTCTTTACTTTTGGCCACTCTGATGAGGGAGTAAGATAAAATCACAAAGCAGTTTTTTTTTTTTTTTTTTTTTTTTTTTTTTTTGCAATTCCCTGATGGCTAAAGATATTGAACATTTTTATTTGGTTGGTTTTGGTTTTGGTTTTTTTAGACAGAGTTTCTCTGTGTTGCAGCTCTAGCAGTCCTAGAACCCGCTTTATAGACCCAGCTGGCCTCGAATTCACAGAGATCCACCTGCCTCTGCCTCCTGCATGCTGGTATTAAAAGGCGTGTAGCACCACTGCTGGGTGGGATATTGAACATTTTAAAAAGTGTTTCTCAACCTTTTGTATTTCATCTTTGGAGGCCTCTCTGTTTCATTCCAGTTTTCATTTTTTAACTGGATAGTTTGCTTTCTTGATGCTTAGATTTTTGTTTTTGTTTTCTGTTCTTGTTTTTTGGGGGGGGGGATTTGTTTTGTTTTGTTTTTAGGTTTTTGGGGGGTTGTTTTGGTTTTTTGTGTGTTTTGTTTTGTCTTGTTCTTTGAATATTCTAGATCTAATCCACCATTAGATGTGCAGCTGGTAAAGATTTTTCCCCACTCTGTAAGCCACTAGAGTGATAGTGTCCTTTGCTGTACAAAAGGTTTTAGATTCATATGGGTCTATTCGTTGGTTGTTGGTTTTAATGCCTGTGCTATCAGAAAGTCCTTTCCTGTATCTATGAGTTCAAACATATTTACTTTCTTTTCTGTCCAATTCAAGACATTAGGTCTTATGTCAAGATCCTTTATCCATTTAGAGTTGAATTTTGTGTGGGGTGAGAGATAGGAACTGTCTTAGTCTTCTTCAAGTAACTATCTAGTTTGAGCAGCACAATTTGTTGAAGATGCTGTCTTTTCTCCAATGTGTGGATTCTTTGTTGAGAGAGAGAGAGAGAGAGAGAGAGAGAGAGAGAGAGAGAGAGAGAGAATAGGTGGACATAGCTGTCTAGATATATCTGGGTCATCAATTCCATTCCACTGTTAATTTTTTCTGTTTTTATGCCAATACCATGCTGTTTTTATTTCTAGAGCTCTGTGCTATAGTTTAACTCAGGATCACTGGTTCTTTTATTGGTCAGGATTGTTTTGAGTATGCTGGACATTTTTGTGTTTCCAAGTGGAATTTAAGAACTTTTTTTTCTGTGATGAATTGAGTCAGAGTTTTTATGGGAATTGTGTTGTAAATTAATTTTGATAGAAAGACCATTTTCACAATATTAATTATACCAATTCATGATCATGGTAGGTCTTTCCATCTTCTGGTGTATTTTTTAATGCTTGATGTTTTTGCTACATGTCTTTTACACCTTTAGTTGGATTTAGTCCAATTTGTTTGAGGCGATTGTGAATGGGATTGATTTCCTTCTTGGTATGTATATAGTATTTGTATATGGTAAGGCCACTGATACTTGTGTGTTAATTCTGTTTCCTGCTACTTTGCTAAAGAATTTATCGTCTAATAGTTTTTAAGAATTTTCTGATAGGCTTTCTGACTTTATATATATAAAACTTATCACCTGTAAATAAGATGTTTTCACTTTTTTTTCCTGTTTGCATTTCCTTAATCTCTGACTTGCCCTATTGCTCTAGCTAAGTCTTTAAGCACTGTATTGAATAGGAATATAAAGAGAGTACTTTTTTTTGTTTTGTTTTCAAGACAGGGTTTCTCTGTGTAACAGTCCTGGCTATCCTGGAAGTCACTTTGTAGACCAGGCTGGCCTCCAACTCACAGAGATCCTCCCACCTCTGCCTCCCAAGTGCTGGAATTAAAGGCGTGTGCCACCACCACTCAGCAAAACATTCTTATCTAGTTCCTTACTTTACTACAAAAGCTTTGAGGTTTTTTTTTCATTAGCATGATATTGGCTGTGAACTTGTATATTGTCTTTATTATATTTAGATAAGTCCTTCATAGCCCTTATCTCTCCATTACTTTTATCATGAAGGGATGTTGGATTTTGTCAAAAGCTTTCTTTCTGCATATAATAAGATTGCTGTGGGATGTTCTGTATGCTGTGAATGTGTTGCTAATTGGTTGATAAATAAAACACTGATTGGCCAGTAGCCAGGCAGGAAGTATAGGCAGGTTAAACAGACAAGGAGAATTCTGAGAAGTGGAAGGTTGAGTCAGGAGATGCCAGTCTGTCACCCAGTCTGCAGCTGCTCAGACCCAAGTAAACACACAGAGGCTTATATTAACTAAAACTGCTCAGCCATTAGCTCAGGCCTACCACTGACTAGCTCTTACACTTAAACTCAGCCCATTTTTGTTAATCTATATGTTGCCACGTGTTCTGTGGCTTTACCTCTGTGTCACTACATGCTGTTCCCTGGATGGCAGACTGGCATCTCCTGACGCAACTTTCCACTTCCCAGAATTCTCCTTGTCTGTTTATCCTGACTATGCTTCCTGTCTGGCTACTGGCCATTCAGCATTTTATTAAACCAGTGTACAAAACATTATCCCATAGCAACCTTTCTTTAATCTTATAGGTGATATAAATCAAGAAATTCATCCATTTCTTTTAAATTTTCCAGTTTAATAGAGCATGGATCTGTTTGTTTGTTTTGTTTGTGGAGAGACAGGGTCACCCTGTATAGCCCTGGCTATCCTGGAACTTGCTTTGTAGACCAGGTTGGCCGTGAACTCAGAGATCAGTTTGTCTCTGCCTTAATAGTACTGGTATTAAGTGTGTCCTTAGGGTTCTTTGCATTTCTTCAGTATCTGTTGTTATATTTCCCTTTTAGTCTCTGATTTTATTAATTTGGGTCTTCTCTATTAATTATCTTAATTTAGATAAAGCTTAGTCAATCTTGTTAATCTTTTCAAAGAACCATCTCTGCTTTATTGATTCTTTGTACTTTTTTTATATTTTTCTTTCATTTATTTTCATCCCTGACTTTTATAGTCTGTTCCAGTCTACATTTTGGATGTTGTTTGTGCTTGATTTTCCAACATCTCCAGATTTTTATGTATTCACTTAGTGCTGCAAACATTCCCCTTAGGACTGACTTCATTGTGTCCCATAGATTTTGGTATACTGTGTCTTCATTTTATTCAGTTCTAGGAATTTTAATTTTTCCTTCTTGATTTCTCCCTTCATCCAAGTTTCATTCAATGGTGTGTTGTTTAGCATATGTGAGATTGATTGTTTTCTGTCATTTCTTGTTTGTTTGTTTGTTTGTTTTTCAGACAAGGTTTCACTGTGTATCCCTGACTGTCCTGGAACTCATTCTATAGACCAGGCTTTCTGTCATATCTGTTGTTGTAGATATCTAGCCTTACTACTTTATGGTCAAATAATATTCAGGATGTGATTTTAACTTTCCTAAATTTGTTGATATTTGCTTTATGTCCTAATATGTGGTTGATTTTGGAGAACAATCCATGGGCTGCTGAAAAGAACACATTTTTTTTAAAAAATATTTGTGTGGAATGTTCTATAAATGTCTGCTAGATTCATTTAATTTATGACATCATTTAGCTCCAGAATTTCTCTATTAGTTTTTTTGTCTGGATGGCCTAAGAGTCGAAGACTGGAGTCTCCCACTGTCACTAGTTAGGAATCAATCTTAGATACAATAATGTTTGCTTTGTAAAACAGGATGCCCCTATATTTGGTGCACAAATGTTAAGAATTATGGCAGGCTCTCCATGGATTTTTTTTCCTTCAATGAGTGTGAAATATCTTCCCTGTCTCTTCAAATTAGTTTTGGTTTCGATTGTATTTTTCAGTTATTAAAATAGTTGCCCTGATTGTTTCTTTGTTCATTTACCTGGAATGCCTTTTTCCATCCTTCCACCTAAAGCGGTTTCTATCACTAATAGAAACGTGTGTTTTTTGGAGGCAGCAAAAAGATGAATCCTGTTTTCTAATCCAATCTGTCAGTCAGTGTCCCTTGTTGGAGAATTGAGACCTTTAATATTGAGGGATTTTATTGAATACTGCAAATTAATTACCTTTATTTTGTTATGGTGGTGTTGTTTTCTTAGTCATCTTTGGGGGAAACTATTCTGGGATTATATATTCCTTGTGTCCTCTTTGGTATGTTTAATTTTCAGACCAAAGTAGTCCTTCTATAACTCTCTATCAAGCTGGTTTTAAAGGACTCCTTCTTCTGCTGTGTGGATGTTGTACACATGTGGTACACAGATGTGCATGCAGGCAAATTGAATCTGTTTTTATCATGTAAAGTTTTTCTTTCTCCCTTGATTGTGACTGATAGTTTTGCTGGGTATAGTAGTTTGGACTGCCATCTGTGAACGTTTAGGACTTTTGGAACACCTCAGTCCAGCCTCTTCTCGCTTTCAGAGTTTCCACTGAAAAGTTTATGTGCTATAGAAGAATACAAATAGATCCATATCTATCACCCTGCACAAAACTCAAGTCCAATTGGATCAAAGACCTCAACATAAAACCAGATACACTGAATCTGACAGAAGAGAAAGTGGGGAACAGCCTTGAATGCATTGGCACAGGAAACAACTTCCTGAACAGAACACCAATAGTGCAGGCACTAAGATAGACAATTAATAAATGGAGCCTCATGAAACTGAAAAGCTTCTATAAGGCAAAGGACACTGTCAATAGACAAAACGGGAGCCTACAGAATGGGAAAAGGTCTTCACCAACCCCACATTTGACAGAGGGCTAATTTACAAAACAGGTCCTTTGCATTTATGTTACAGTTGTATAGCTTGTGGAACTCCTAACAGTGGGAGCAGGGACTGTCTCTGACTCTTTTGCCTGCTCTTGGGACCCTATTCCTCCTACTGGGTTTCCTCATCCAGTCTTAATATGAAGGGAAGTGCCTAGTCTTATTGTAACTTGATATGCCGTGTTTGGTTGATATCCCTGGGAGGCCCGCCCTTTTCTGAAGGGAAATGGAGGAGGAGTGGGGTCAGAGGGGCTGGGAGGAGAGGAGGGAGGGGAAACTGCAGCTGAGATGTAATATATGAGAGAAGAATAAAAGAAAAAAAAAAGCATGTTACTCTGATGGATCTGTCTATATGTGGTTTAGTCTTTCTCTCTTGCTGTTCTCAATATCCTTTCTTTGTTCTGTACATTTAGTGCTTAATTATGTGATGTGGGGATTTTCTTTTCTGGTTCTATTTGTTGTTCTGGATGCTTCTTAGACCTTAAAGGCATCTCATTCCTTAGATTGGGGATTTTCTTCTATGATTTTGTTGAAAATATTTTCTGTGACTTTGACCAAGGTTTCTTCTCCTTTTTATACACCTGTTATTGATAGGTTTTGGGGTTTTATTGTGTCCCATATTTCCTGCATGTTCTGTTCATTGTTGTTGGTTTTGGTTTAAATCTAACATTTCCTTAGACTGAGTGATTCATTTCCTCTATCTTACTTTTGAGACCTGATATTCTCTTTTCCATTTGACCTAATATGTTGATGAGACTTTCCTCTGAGCTCTTTGTTTGACTTCCTGAATTTTTCATTTCAAGTTTTGTTTCATTTTCACTTTTCTTCAGAGATTCTATATCTTTATTAAAATCCATTTTTATGTCTTGAATTGTTTTTCTTATTTTATTAAATTGCTTGTGTTTTCATGGTCCTCATTCAAGCATTTGTTTATATCCTCTTTGAGTTCCTTGGACATATTTATAATTGTCCTGTTCTCAGGGAACAATTCTATATGGGTGCTAATGGCTGGGGAAGACACATTGTCTTGGTCACTCACATGTGTGATTTGGCGATTGGTTCTAGGCATCTTAGTTTAGGTCATTTGTGGTATTTATTAATGTGGATATATAGGCTCCTCTTTGCTAAGTGCTTTTTTTTTAATCCTTGGTTGCTATGACCCCAACTTGTGAACTTGTGAACCAGCTGAATGGTGCTTGGTGTTCAGTTGTGTGGCCACTATGTGTTGGTTTGCTAATAGCATGTCAGGATTGGTCTCAGTTCAGCTAAGGATTAGTACACTTTCTGAACCTAGGAGTAAATCTTCTGTAGACATTGGAGATCCTCTATCCTTCATGAGTTTGAAGAGGGCTCAGAGGGCTTTTTGGTGGTCCTGAAGTTCCAGATTGAACTCCCCAGGGGTCTGAGACTTTGCTGGATGGTGCATCAGGTGACAGAGAAATAGATGGGGGAGTAGGCCCAGTAACCAACAGAAGTTCCAAGTGGATTGCATGTGGTGTTATGCTGGTTGGGGTGGTGGGTTGGTTTACTGGCAGGCAGGCAAGAGTGGGAAGAGATCTAGGCAACTGACAGTTCCAGTCAGACTCTATATAGATCAGTGCCAAGCAGGGTGGTGTGTGTGGGACCCACCCCCACTTTTTTCCCTGGGGTACTTTTGAGCAGGGAGAAGTGGGAAATATTTAGATAGTAATATAGAGGGGAGAGAGACAGATAGAAACACAGAATAGCCTTGGGAGGGCCTGGATCAAAACCCACCAGCCCCTCCTGTCTCTGCTAAAGGGCTTTTAAAGGAATGCTAATAGGTGGAGCAACCCCCCCCCCTTGCTACATCAAAGCATACCACATGGAACAGCCAAGTGCAGACCCTTCCAAATACCTGGAAATCATACACATGGTCAATCCATCCCCTTATGCAGTCCTGCTGTGTAAAGCAAGCCTAGATCTCACTAGGAAACCTCTGTGGACCCCAACAGTGGTGCACAGGGTAACTTACAGGTAGGTAGACAGGTCAAGATAAACTTTAATTGGGCTCAGGACCTGCAGCAGTCCAACCTTCCACAGTTACTGAAGTTCTGTTCAGTTAATTAGTCTTGCAGAAGGTTCAGTGGAAGACGGGGTTTCTTTCCAGGAACTTTCATTTACAGCTCCCCCCATAAGACAAGCGTTACACTTTATACATGAAAACATTATTTACCAAATATAACTTAATATGCCTCATAATCAGAAAGGTTTATTCCTGTGATAGCATGTAGATTAGGCTGAGTACTAGGCAAGATAGCAGTATTCAGGAGAGAGGGGTAGCTGGCAAAGCTATTAAAGAGAAAACTCTCAGATAGCAACAATGCTATCATGATTTGGATCTCACTCTTGTCTCTTTTTCTGCCCTCTACATGTGAAATAACATTTACATGTGATGTATACTAGGATTATTGTAGTTAAAACTAATCAAGAACACAGTCTGGGCTAATGAAATGAAGGTAGAAGATGGTTGAGGTAGTCATCCCAACCAACCAAAAAAATCCTTTGCATGCATTATCCTATTCCTTAACTAGACTACCTGTCCCCATGTCAACAGTCATTTGCACTTTATGAAATATTTTATTTGGTGTTTGGAGTACTTGAAATAATTCATTAGCCCTTTAATTCCAGTTTCTTCTACCTACTTTGATTCTATGAGTTAGGACGTCATGTGGAAGGGCTAGGTCTATTTCCAGGAAAGACTGGTCTTCAATACTGTGATGGTTTGAATTGGAATGGTCCCCATGGGTTCATAGATTTGAATGCTTGGTCACCAGAAAATGGCACTATTAGAAGGTGTGGCCTTGCTGGAGGAAGTGTGTCACTGGAGGTGGCTTTTGGGGTTTCAGAAGCCCAAGCCAGGCCCAGTGGCTCTCTCTCTTTTCCTGCTGTCTGTTGACCCAGATGTAAAACTCTCAGCTCTTTCTCCCCATCTGCCTGCTTCTGTGCTTCCTACCAGGGTGATAATGGACTAAATCTCTGAAACTGTAAGCGAGCCCCAATTAAACACTATCATTTATAAGAGTTGCCACGGACATGTTTCTTCATAGCAATGGAAACCCTAACCAAGACAAATATCTAAGGTATTATAACTATTATTTGTGTATCACAGCTTCATATGTCTTGACTTATTGGTGTTGTACCACATTCTAGTTTAGGGGAGTAAACGGACAATTATGTTACATACAAAATCACATAACAATACAGCGCCATCTTTTAATTCTTTCCCAGCAGAATTGGCCTTTTCCCACTTAACAACTATGACAGCTATAGAAACCAGAGACCATACCCTGTGAGAAGTAAGGATTTCATAAGTTTTGGAGGGAAGGGAAAAACCAAATCTTATGCCTCATCTCATAACCAGAGAGGGAAATGAAACTCCAAGAGGGGTTGTTTTGAAATACTGCCTTTCAGCTTCTGATTGGCAGAATTCGACTATTATTCTGTACTTTTTCCAATTCCAGCTAACTGTGAAGATGCATTCAGTTGAGAAACATGGGCTCTTAAAACACAATGTCTTAAATTTCTAATCCTATCTATTATTTCTCATAATCAAGGATTTCATATAATTTCCATAGGTCATTAGCTCTAGCCTCTACACTAAAAAACATTGGCCATTGTCTCACAGCTACCTCCAACTCATCTATATTGACAATGTCAGCAATCCTTGTTGAGTTACAGTGCAGGCTTTTTCCCACTTCTGAGTTTGGGGATAGTCCGGGACAGTTGGTTTAATTTTTTTTTAATGAACATAATATTTGCGATTGTAACCATTTTTAAGTTCACAATTCAGTGGCATGAATTACATTCAAGATATTAATTGCACTCATGATATTCATTAATTACACTCATCATATTAATTACATTTGTGGTATTCATTGATTACATTCACAGTATTCATTCAATAACTATATTTATGATATTCCTTAATTACATTAAATGTATTGATTTATTACATTCATGATATTATGTCCTGATACTACTATCTGTCTGTGGGGCTTTTCCATCACAATCTATTCTTGCAATATATTATTTTCCTTTAATAGAGCTCACATCCCTTTTCCTCTTGAAATATTATTCCCTTTATATGTCTCCTTTTGGAAAGTGAGTCATTTTCTACGGAATGTCATTCCTCCTTTGCCGTAAATTCAGCTTGTTCTAGAATTTATAATCCAGAACTTATATTTCCAATAAGGCCTCTATTATTTGGCCAATTTTGACTAATTTATAATGAATCCTGTTGCCATAGGAGACCAATAGCTTTTGTACAACTTGGAAAAGATACCCTTATAAAAGTCAGTAAGGTAATAGTAACCCCATTGTGGGTAGATAACTGAGTATGCCATGAGGGTTCTCAAAGGCTTCCATGGCTGATAGTAATAGTAACATCATGTGGAATTGGGTCAACCAATTCCTATGAATTCGAGTTCATGTGGTCAGTAGGTATCATTATGTCTCATACTGTGAGATCTCTAGCCACATTTACAGCCACATTACAGGGCAAATAGTCATCAGGGCAGGTTATGCTGGGACAGGAGCCACAGGCAGTTGACATAGATTTACCATTGTGTCCAAGAATCTGTTGTATCTTATTATTTCCAGTCTCATTGGTAACATAGCAATCTAATTGGATAGACCCAGTTAAAACTATTTCTTTTTTCCTTTCTGGAAAAATTTCTACCACTTTAGATATAGCAGTTATGGATATTGAAGAGAGGTACCCCAATAAAGGAAATGTCTTTAGATTTCAGTTAAGACTCCGCTAGTCCAAAACCTGAGATTTTTTTCTTTATCAGAATTATACTGAATAATACAGGAGTCCTCCCTTGGAAGTAGTGAAATATTTTTTTATCTTTCAAAGCATAAATACACGGCTCAAGTAAAATGGGAGGTTTGGGTAAACAAGCAGTTATATAACAAAAATGTAGTTAACAAAATAGCATAATATTGTTAGTCTTTAAGATCAACATTTTTTCATTATTTTTATCACCTTAGGAAATATATTTATATTTTTGGCCAAATTGGCCAAATAAATAAAATTTAAATTTCTGAGAAATTTTCTAATATATCATATATATATTAGAATATATATAATTTTGAGCTCATTTACTTGTGATTTTTAATTGACAACAAGATCAAAAGTTAATATCTGTCATCCTTTCTGAAATCAAGGTAGATGCATCCTCAGGAGGAGACAGTGAGTGTTTGAGGTGGGAAATGAGAATCTAAGAGTGCACCCCATGAAGTTTTACAGCACAAGAGGTAGTCAAAAGTAAATGGTAAAGTCTTTTCCAATGAGGCCAAAGGGAGTCTTTGATATGGTATTTTTTCCTTTGGATGAAACATCCTGGCTTCAGTTCATTCAGTTCTTCATCTCCCAGGAGCCTGATACACAAAGAGCATACAACCAATTTGAATATTTTAGTTATCGTTTCCAAAAGTCCCTTACGACCGTGTATAATGTCTCCTGTTAGCAGAGATGGCTCATCTAATTCTTCATCCACTCTCACAGGGCGTCCAGTGTCTATGTCAAAAGGAGACAACTGATGTTTTGCAGAAGGGATGGATCTGAGGGTTAGGACAGAGAACTAAAGGGAGTGCTGTTGGCCAAGAGAGGCTGAAGCTGCAGCTAGCTTTGCCAATTGTTTTTTCATAGTGCCAGTTGTTCACTCAACAATTCCAGCACGCTAAGAATGGTAAGCAAAGTGAAAATGTTATATAATAAGCCAAATTTTATAGGTAGCTTTAAACACTTATCCTAGTAAATGAGTTCCTGATCACTATCCAAGTAGGAATAACT
This sequence comes from Peromyscus nudipes, assembly GCA_902168325.1. Classification (NCBI taxonomy): domain Eukaryota; kingdom Metazoa; phylum Chordata; class Mammalia; order Rodentia; family Cricetidae; genus Peromyscus; species Peromyscus nudipes. The sequence continues at coordinate 58,769 of CABHPH010151086.1, read as the reverse complement.
CTTAGCAGAATATTTCCTGTGGCAAAAGAAAGCTTCAACTAAATGGAAAAATATAAATTAGCACTAAGACATATTTATTTTCTTTTATTCATTTATTTTTGTGTGAATGGGTGTTTTGCTTACAAGTGTATCTGTGCACTATATGTGTTGTAGTACCAGAAGAGGGTGGTGGGTCCCGTGAGAATGGATTTAGAAATAGTTGCTATATGGGCACTGGGAATCAACCCCGGGTCATCTAAAAGAATAGTCAGTGCTCTTAACCACTGAACCATCTCTCCAGCCCTCACTAAGACCTATTTCTATCATTGTGTTGGAGACATTTGGATAAAGACTATCAAGTTTCAAATGGCCCATTTGGCAAGGTAAAAATGTCCATGGGCTGTAGCAAATAGAATATCTTCTTGAGTATACCTGGTGAGCTATTGTTAGGGAGGATTTCCAAAAACATTGTTTATTCTGAGAAATCACAATTTTGGGTGCCCAATGAGCTAAATTATGTATATATTCCAGAACAGACAATTGGGCACTTAGGGGTATTATGGGCTTCCCATTAGGACCCAATAGAAGATTGCTCTGCAGGTTGAAATTGCAAGCCTTCTGTTGCCAGGAGTCCAATTCTTGTTGGTGTGCCATCTGTTGAGTGGAAGGAGGAGGTCAGAGGTAGAGAAGCCGTAAGGAACAGGACACACTTTCTCAGAGCAAGCTGTTCTGTGCACGTCAGCTCTTTTTGCTGCTTTATCTGTCAAATTGTTACCCTTTGCTTCTTCAGTGTTTCGTTCAGAATGTCCTGGGATTGTAATGATGGCTAATTGTTTGGGCAAATGGAAATCATCTAATAATGCTGAAATTTGTTGACTGTTTTGAATAGACTGGCCACAGGAAGTCAGAAATTCTCTTTGTTTCCACAGCATCCCATAGTTAAGTACCACTCCAAATGCATAGTGATTGTCTGCATAAATGTTAGCTGGTTTTCTTTCTGCTTAATGGCACTCTCTCATTAAGGCTATGAGTTCAGCCATCTGAGCAGATTTAATACCAGGAAAATGGGTACTCTCAACTATATCAAGAGTAGAAGTAATTGCATAAGCTTCCTGAAAATGCCCTTGTTCATCTTGTAAATAAAATGCTATCTGTAAACAAAACCAGCTCTACATTTTCTATAGGAGTTTCTAATAGGTCTCTCCAAGGGGAAAGAAGTCTATAGTTATTTTATTTCAGTCATGTTTATTCCCTTTTAATTCATCTAGCAGAGTGAGTAAGACGATAGGATTAAGAGAGCTGCCTTGCAGCCAGGCGTTGGTGGCGCACGCCTTTAATCCCAGCACTCGGGAGGCAGAGCCAGGCGGATCTCTGTGAGTTCGAGGCCAGCCTGGGCTACCAAGTGAGCTCCAGGAAAGGCGCAAAGCTACACAGAGAGACCCTGTCTCAAAAAACCAAAAA